>WTSP01009739.1:4174-17056 GCA_025331215.1 Actenoides lindsayi | reverse complement strand
GTTTGGGTTTTGTTGGGGTTTTTTGGGTTGTTTTTTTTTTTTTTTTTTCCAAATCCTAAAATCACTAACTCTCTGTGCAGTTTATGGAAGGAAATGGAGACTGTTGGCCAGGAAATCACATCCCAGAAAGATCACGTTCTTGTGACAATTTATCATGGAAAAAGCCATGTCTTTCAATTGAGATGTAAAGCTGTGGTCTTGCAGTTTGTGGTCAGTGAAGACGCTTGGGGATTTTTTTGCTATCTCTTGCAAGAAAAGGGTTATTAGCCCCTGAAGTCCTGGTTACATTCCAGTTTTAATAACTATATTTTGCCTACATAATTCCCACTGTAGCTTCAGGTGGATTGTGGAATTTTCTTCGCTTCCTGTCATAAAATATTCTGTGGTGTTGCTGTGTGCTGTGTAACAGCTGCCGTGCTCCTCTGCTACTGTTCAGTGCTTCTCCCCAAACTTCTGACCCTTTTTATTTAATCTTACATCATCTTTTGTTGAGTGTGTACCAGTATTTGAAACAGCACATATTAAAAACCATTGCCAAATGGGAGTTAATGCGGAAGTTTAACGTACTGTTTTCCAGTTGCATCTTTTGCATCTGCTTGACACTCTACACAGGGCCTACCAAGGATTTCAAAAAATATTAGAAGGAAAGAATACAGATTTTTAGGGGGCCCCACTTCCTCTGTGAGTCTCAGCTTTTAGCGATAAATGGGGATTAAACAGCAATTAAACACATTTCAGACGGGTTGCTCCCATGTAATGTCATTAGCACTCTTCTTGAACGTGGAGCACGTAAGTCTCTTGCAGAAGAATCTGAGGCAGCAGGGCAAAAAGAGGGTGTTAACTGATGGTTTATTTTTTCTTTCCCCTCTTGCCCACCAAAATAAGAATTTTCACTGAGATTTTGGTCAAAAGATAAACACTTTTTCTCTTTTCTGCTCTAGTTTTTAGGATTCTCAAGAGAAAGTATGTTTATTATTGACACTTTCTTTCCCAATTACTTGATTTACCTAGGGGTTTTTTTTATACCTTTTGCTATCCATTTAATCTGATCTTCTTGGTTCATCCGTGTTCTTGTTTTTGTGGAATAGCCAGAGCAGTATCTTCTTCTGTTTAGGACTGATTGACAGTGGAATATTCTGGCTAAGAGCTATAGAATCAAACCACAGACCGAGACACTGAACAGACTGTACAACCTCAGTGTGTGCCAGCAGACTGTTCCTTGCAAAACATTACCAAGTCTAACTATGAATTCTGGAATAACACTTTCTTGGCTATTTACGAAGACCATGTGAAGTATAGTTTGTAGGCTGACACTTCGTGCCAGAAAACCATAATCTGATGCTTGCGTCGATACACGAGAAAACCTTTGCTATGATTATT
Organism: Actenoides lindsayi; assembly: GCA_025331215.1. Classification (NCBI taxonomy): domain Eukaryota; kingdom Metazoa; phylum Chordata; class Aves; order Coraciiformes; family Alcedinidae; genus Actenoides; species Actenoides lindsayi. The sequence continues at coordinate 15,676 of WTSP01009739.1, read as the reverse complement.
TGTCAGCAGTTGTGCCCCTAAGAAGTGTGTGCTTTCATTCATCAGCGCACTCTGCGCTTGTACCTCCTTTGGGCCTCGTTGTTCCCAGTGAGATGAAGCAGGGAGGACTGGAAATGGCAGTGGCAGCGCCTGGGTGCAGTTTTCTGGGTCGTCGCCTTGTCTCTCGCCCTTCCCTTTGAACAGCACCTGCAGGAGCGGTACCTGCACAAGGCAGGATTCCTGTCTCTGGGGCAAAGGAATCAAACTGAACGGATTCTGCCTGTAGCTGGTTTTTGCAGGGGGTGCTGTGTTGGGAGAGCTGCCGTGGGGTAAGAGGCTCAATCGGTGCTCAGGTCAGCACCCTGCCATGGATCTGGAAGGACAAGGTGACAGGAGCTGAGAGACCCTTTCTTAGGGGGTAGAAAACAAATTTTAAGGCTCGCCCCTTTGTTTGCGAGACAGTTTTGCACGCGGGTGGTTTTGCATGACTCGAACCTCGTGTCTTTTTAAAGCACTGCAGAGGTGGGCAGCTCTGTACACCTGTAACTATTTGTACTAGCAGTGCTGCTCTGCTTTGTAAAAAAAAAAATATATATATATATAAAAAAATCTGCAAAGCGGGCTAAACCAAACTCCATACAAAAAGTGAACAAACTTGAATTGCGTGATGAGAGCTCTCATTTCCTTATTATTATCCCTAAATAAATACTATTGAGAGGGGCTTTTAGCCATCATTTCGAAGGACTTATCACTGGTGCCATTTGACATAGCAAATAAGTTGCAAATATATAATATGTCTTGTAAAGGAAAAAAAAAAAATTGTTTTGTAAAAAAAAAAACTGAGATAGCATTTTTCGGTGTAGCTTGTGTGCTATTACTGTGCCTCTTTGAACTCAATCCTTCCGCTACTGCGGTCAGTGGGGGGGGGAAAAAATCCCCTCCTCTTCTCTGGCAGGCGGCTATACTGCAATATTTATCTCGATCTGAAATGGCAGATGTCACCTTTTAGTTCTGTCAATTTTACCGTGGCGATTTGGTTGCCAGGCTGAGTCTCCCTCTGTTTGAAGCGGGTTATTTTTTTTAATCGCTATTGTTATTTCTTGGGGGGTTGTGTACTCCTATACTTGAGGCTGTTGTTGCCACCAGCTACGGCCCGAAACGCCCAGCTCGGCCTTGGCTTAAATGCGGTTGAACTCTCGTTGGAAGCCGCAGGGCCCGCACCTCCCTCCCGCCCGCCGCTCTCCCCTCAGCCCGCGCCGGGCGCCATTTTCCGGCGTTCCGCAAGCGGGTGCTGCCATCTAGTGCCGGGCACGGGGCTGCGCCCGCCGCGGGCACCGCGGCTCGGGCGGTGGAGTCGCCGCCGAACCTGCGAGCGAGCCGGGCGGGAGGGGATTTCGGCAGAGGCCCGGCCATAGATCCCGGCCCGAGGCGGGGAAGCAGGATGGGGGGGGCACTCGCCCCTACGGGCCGGCGGCTTTTTTCGGCACCTGCTTCCCTAATGGTCGCCAGGGTCCTTCCGCCGCCCGCTCGCTGCCCAAAAGTCTCCTGTTAGCGGCTTGCGATCGGCGTCTCGTCCGCGGCAGCAGCGGGGCTGGCTGCGGGAAGGGCAGGGCTGGCTCGGGGCTGTGCTGGCGAGCGGCCGGTAAAGGCTGCGCTCCCCGCGGCTCCGCGGTTCCGTTCGTTGTGCCTTTAGTTCGGCAGCGGGCTCTGGGTTTATTGGAGTCTTGGCGTTTTCATCTCGCAAGGCGCTTCGGATTTTTAAAGCTTTTTTGTGGAGTAGCATCAATCTGACAGGGTATTTTTCTATTTTTTTTTAATAACAAAAGAAAAATAAAGGTTTCGGAAAACCTGGCGTAAACAGACCTGTTCTGCGTTTGTTTTTCGGGGCGGGGAGGGTGGGATTTAGTTTGAAGTCGATTTAGAAACTTTGCTGCCGTTTTCCCACGCCAAAGCCTGAACTGGGATGCTCCCAGCAGCGACAACCAGGAACTTAATGGAACCAAACCAAAAAGCTTTTTTTTTTGCCCTTAGTCGAAGCGAACGGCACACGCTGTGGGAACCGAATAACTCCAGCTTTCGCTGAAGGTAAATTCAGCATGTGGTTCTCAGTCGAAGAAATAAATAACCCCCCCCCTGCTCGTTTCTGCCCAGGTGAAGTTAGGGCCGCACCGTCTGTTGACGAAGCTGCGGGTACGCTGCGTTTTGAGATGCCGCCTCTGAGTCTCGTGCTGATGCTGTTGTCGGGCCTCTGATCGCTGCGGACAGGCTTGAAAAATAATAATAAAAAAAAAAAGCATCTTCTGAGATCTGTGCAGCGACAGTCTTCCCTGATAGCCTGCCTCTCCTTGGCCTCCAATGAGAACAGAGAGAAGGGTTTTGCCGTTGATACTTAAAGCAAAAAAAAAAAAAAAAAAGTCCCTTTTCCCCCTCATAAATACTGAAGTACATTTTCTCCCGTTTATGAAATTGGGGTTTGAAGCTGGGAGATGTGGGACGCTTGAAATATTTTGTAGCGTGGCTGTTTGAGGGTTGAGAAACCAGTTTCTATGGGGCTCTTTCTAAGTCTTCCTCTTTAAATTCGAAATCTAGCGTGGGGGGTTCTTCAGGAGCAATACTCTGATCTCATCTTGATCTCTTTCCAGCCCGTGTGCTGTGAAACGGATGGACAAGAAACCAGTGGAAGGTCAAAGAGGAAGATTTTGGAGAGAAGGGGCATCACCCGGGGTAAGTGAGGGGCAATGCTGGGGGAAGGATGAAGCGAGTCAGCGTGACAGAGATGCGTCCACTTGGAAACCACAAGATCTTCCCACTGCTCTGTGCGAGCCTCTTAAAAGCAAAATCCAGACAGAGTCTGTCTCTCTATAAATCTTTCCCCCCTTTCCATTACTAGTTGGGTATTGTTGGCTCTAAGCCACCTGATTTTACTATGATTTATTAACTGCTATGCATTATATATGAGATTCAGGTTTACTGAAGAGTTACCCTTATGGTCAATGTTGCATACAAATCAGCTACTGTTAGAGAGCTTTATTGCATCTTTTTATGCAGCTAGGAGTTTTGTTAGGGAGTGTTAGAATTTGTGACTTGTAAAACAATACCTAAAAAAAAAAATTAAATAAATAGAAATCCTCAGTTGGGTTTCACATGGTGCATGTGTTCCATGGAGTGCATCACGTAGCCCTGCTTGGCTTACTACTGTTACTAGAAATCTGGGGGGTAAGGGAACAGGACAGACTGATTTTTTTCCCCCCAAAGTTCCTAATAAACATATAAAGTTAGAAAAACTGATGTTTTGTGTGAAAAGAGAAACGTGTGAATGCAAGAAATAAGCAGCTAGATGGTCTTCTGTGTGGAAACAGGACTTGCCAAAAGTATCTTTGGTTTGAATGATAGCGTGGCACCTTTGAGAGATGCTGCTGCCTGAAGAAGTTGCGCTGTTCCACGTTGCTTACTGCTGGTCTTTCTCACCTTATTTGGTGGAAACTCTGCAGAAGAGTTTGGACTTTGGTCACACCCTTCCTTGTCTGTGATTATTCCAGTGATGACCAGTGTCTCTCTTTCAGTACTGAGTATTGTGGCAACTTTGCTTTCCTTTTTCTACATGCAGATTAGAGGCGCTCTACAGATGAGTAAATAAACCTAGAATGAGAAAAAAAAAAAAAAAAAGAAAAAGAAAAAGGTTGATTTTGGACAGACTATAAAATTTTTGTGATCATTTTTCAGCAGTTTGGGAATTCAAGCATTGCAATCTGTTTTGGTCTGACACGTGTTACGAAGTGTTTGTCAAGAAAGGAGTAGTTGTTATTAGGTAAAAGCATTATGTACTAAACTAGAGTTAAGCAAATATTTCTGATTTTGTTTCCTCCTGAAAGATATTCCCAACAAACTACCAGAATGTTTATATACATTATCCTTTTATGTAAGCTTTCCTTACATGGCATTTAAATTTTAAATATTTATTTAGTAGTGGAAAAAAAGGGAGAGAATTAGTGACTTGAACTAACTTTTAACCAAAATATATTGCAAATTTAGATGCTGTTCCTAGAAGGCAGTTTATAGAGAGCCGTGTTACGAGAACACTAAAGACAGGAAAATGATTCTTGCTTCTCAGGATATGAGTTTAGTATCGTTTCATGTGTTCCAGATACAGAGAGCCTGCAAGCTTCAGGCGACATAACTCCCTCTCCTACCACTGTGTACTCAGGGTTATACTGTTTCATTTTGTTTTGTTCTTTTTTTCCACAAAAGAATGAGAGAGTCTATTGTAAGAGAAAACTTTGTGGCAGCTCCACAGTGTTGTTCAATTAAAGATAACTTCACCGGAGAGAGATCACCCAGGAAAGATTTCAAATTACGTTTTCAGACTTGTTTGGAGTGGTTTTATTTAGGACAGTTTTCTGAATAATACAAGCTTCTGCATTTGAAATGCATTTGGACATGTGTCACCGGTCGAACGCTGGATCTTCAGAAACATGGTTTATTTTATGTACAGATGAAATGGGGGGAAAAAAAAAAAGAGATGATTTGAGATTGTCTATATCCAGAACTAATGTTGAAACTCATTTTGTTTCTCTCTCATTGACACTTGGAACTGGCCCAAAGTCCTCCATCCTTGGCAAAGCAGACACTGTTCTACAGACGGAAACCTAATTAAACTGAGTGCTACCTGGGGCAAGGACACTGAGAAATTTGCAGAGTTCAAGCAACCGGAACAAAGCGTTAGTTTTCAGCTTCCAGATCTGTTCTTGATAACATGCTGCATAGTTGTTGGGGGTTTTTGTGGGGTTTTGGTTTGTTTTTTTCAGAACTGTGGTCTTAGAAGAAGGCAGAAATGAGGCAATGTTTAATAGTAGCAAATCCCCCCGTTGTACTGCACTGTTACTTTTTCTTTTCCACGTGTTCTGTAAATTAATGTGCTCTCGTGAGGCAAAATTGGTGAAGAGAAATCAGAGAAATTAAAATGAAACATTTAGCAGATGACTAGGACGTTATTAGCTACTGGAATGATACGGCTCGATGAAATCATAGCACTGAGGCAATGTTTTGACTGACTTTTTCAGTTTCCTGTGTGAGTGACACAGCAAAAATTTCATGGCTTTTTACATTGGCATTTCAAGCACTCCTTGTCAAAGTTAGTGAAAACATAGTGTTCTCTTGCACCCTTGCCATTTGAGTATAAAAGGCAAAGCAACTCTCCAGTTCATCTCTAATCTGCTTGCAATCCTCATCCACTCATTTGTATGTTTTTCTGCTTCATCAGTGCCAAATAGTAGAAAATGATCCCTACAGAAATACGCCAAAAAGAACATTTCAAGGACAGCTCTAACATTACAAGAAACCTACTAGCTGGGCTGTGAGGATTGAAATATATATCTTTATTTCTGGAGCGCATTATACAGTTGTTATTAGTGTGTTATTGACTGATCAGGCCAGGGAAAAAAAGAAGGAATGAATGCATAAATGTTATGGCTCTGATATGTATCTGAGCGTGCGTACTTTGAGTATAATGTTTTCAGCTCCGAACATAATTGTGAATTGTTCCAAGTTAATCTGAAGACATGGTGCTTTTTTTTTTTTAAGTCAAAGATATTGGCATCTGATATGGTGATCTTGTGCCATGTTGTCATGAGAGAGGTTACTATGTAGCAACAGTTCAATATCATCCTTTGGACTTTTCTGATAGACCACTTAACTATCTCAGCTTTTCCAGTGATCATCTCATTTATCTAGGATTATTGCAGTGAATTTACTGTTTGGTTTTCTTCCAGAACTGAAATGTCAAGTCCGGTGTCATGTATGCAGTAGCTTTGTGCTGTGAGAGCTCAACAGATCCACCAAAAGCTGCTAGTAGTTGATCTTTGGATAGAGCTAGAAATAAATAAATCCTCTTTAGCAGATCAATATTCATCCCATTTAATGCTTGATGTGAAACTTGTGGATTTGAAGTAGTAATGCTGATGTACAGCTAATCGTTGAAATGGGCATTAGGGCTTTTATAGCGTGGCAACATGTTGTCAGACAGGAAGGAGGAAAGTGGTGAGTGCATCCTAAAGAAGGGGGGGAAACTCTGTAACAATATGTAATTTAATGCACATTTACAATCTACACGGTGTCCTACATTGCAATGGTTTGCTAGGTTACAGACTAATACTGTACATCCTGTTTATTCCAGGGGTTTACTCAGTAGAGCAGATGATTCCTCCTTCAGCGGGTTTTTCAGAGTCTAAATATAATCACCCAGTCAGATTTCAAGACATAATTTTCCTCTTTAGTACTCTCCTCTCGTCCCTTATCCGGCTGACTACAGAGCAAGCCCACGGCATGTGAGCTTCCCATGGCACAGAATGTGTGTGTGTGTGTTCACTACTGAACACGTGTATAGCTTTGTGCAGGTTTGTATGACCTGCTTATTCCATTTCTGTCTACAATTTGCATTGTACGTATTTCAGAGAATCAGAAGAATTTCCAGAGACACATACAAGTAAAAAAAGTTCTGAGACAGTTTTAAGAGCAGATTTTCACAAGTTTTTTGGATTGCTTTTTTTGATACTTCTTTTTTTCTTTTCAGATGTGATTTAAGAAATTATTTTTCTCTTTAGTCTGCTGTAGTAATTAAATACTTAAGGCCATTGTGTTTTTTTCTTAAAATGAATAAATAAAAGTCATTAAGTGAATAATTCTACTAGACTGGATAGAGATAGTTATTGGCAAACATGAAGAAGGCTGAGGGTTGCATTTTCTTCTGTGCCAAAACTATGCTCTGACTTTTTTATTGTCACTGTAAATAGCTTTGTAATATTTTGCCACGGTAATCCTTGGCCTCAGAGTTCAGGTGTAGAGTTTCTAGATGCTGTGTAGGTCAGCATATACCTTGGTGGACTGTTACCATAGGATGATGTAAGCAAAATGAGTCTCTTTGGCGATGGCAGGAAATATCCCATTTCTTTTTCAGCAGACACAAAGACCTCTGAGAAATTGAAGTGTCTTATCTTTAAAAGCCAAGCGAAAAATGCAGTTGTTTCATACTCCCCCCTTCTAAGAGGTCCTGGTGTAAAACTCAGTTATAAATACTACGCAACGTGATAGAATCCATTTGTATCATCCTCTTGTGCTACTTTCACTAGCTCTTCTGCTAAAGAGTACTTTAAAACTAAAGAAACGGAGAGAGAAACACCAGCTGATGCAGTGTCTAGTGAAGTTCTGTGCCCCTGAAGACAAGGTAAGGGGCAGTAGAGCTGTCACCTTCCTTTGTAATAGCAAATCTATGTTCCTTTCAGTAAGTCTTCCCTGCACGGCTTCAGTCTGTAGTGGGTCCAAGGTTTTTGCAAAAAAAAAAAATGATGTGGGAGACAGTAGGGAGGATTAAGTTTGTCTACAAACCAGTAAATCACTAGGAAGGAAAGGAATGTCTAGTTGTGTTTCACGCTGTGGAAGAGAGATGGTTTGGATGGCATAGGTAATGACAAAGTGAGAACTTTCTGGGGTGCTCTATCCTTCTGTCAGTGTGGGTTAAAGAGTCCGGTTAAGCACTCTTCTGCTAACCCTGCTTCAGTGTCCCTGAGAAAAAGTGGTGTGGGAAATCAGTGTTTCCTGTGTTGTGAGGAAGGAACGCTCATCAGACTTTTCTCATACTCACCAGCCTGGGTTTTTTTTTTTTCTGCTACCTTCTTGCATTACCTGCAGCAATATTTCATGTCCTGTGTTCTTAAGGAGATGTAATCAAAAGTAAAGCCATTCTATTTATAAACACTTCTGTAAGCTTAAAAAAACTTCAGAATATGGCAAGTGTAACTGTTTTACTTCCTATCATGGAAAAAAAAGAAAAGTCATGAAAACTTGTCTGCTTTTTCCAAAGAACAGTGAAGGAGGAACTATACTGCTGGGGGAGCTCAATAGAATGTTCTAGAATTCATATGCCCCATTTAGGAAGCAGAAGTGTGTTGTGGCATACTGTGTTAATAAAAAGAACCAAGAGAGAGATCTGCTGGCCTCTCCATCATGAGAAGGTGCTGTGCAGCAGCGCTCACAAAGTGGCATTCCTTACGTAAGGCCCACTTGCCTAAACACAGCACGTGACCTATAGGGGTAATAGGCTGCTGAACACCTTGGAGGCTTTGCATTTGTCAGTTAGAACAGGATAAAGTTTAGAAGGGGACAAGACAGAGGTGCAGGATCACACCTCCTTCCTTACACTGCCCGCAGGTACACGCCATGAGTCCTCGGAAGCATCTGGAGTTTGCAAACACGAAGTTCTCCGTTGTGCCTCAAGAGGTGGTCAGTCTGGTCCTAGATGTTGACCTGTTCTTGTGGTACTCAGATCTGTTAGTGACTCCTCCTGTATTTAGATACTGTGAAGAATCCTATTTTTGAAATAACTTCCTGATGGCTTTAAATGAGAAATAAAAAATAGGGTTCTTGTTTATTTAATGGGTTTCTAAATCAACTCTTCCCCAGAAGGAGAAACAGTCACCCCCACAGCCTTGCTTCAGCGAAGCTGTTTTAGCTCTGATGATACAAACCCTTCACTTTCTTCTCAGTGCTGTAAAGAGGTTGGGGTTTCCCACTGTTAAGGGCTCAAACCTGATCCTAGAAAAGACCCTTACACTGTATGATGAAGCCAAGGAATAACCAGCATTCTGCACTATTGTGCTTTTTTTTTTTTTTAAAAAAAAAAAAGGAAGATTCTTTGAAGTCCAACCTGCATAGCAAATGTTTTGGTTTGGGTTTTTTGGTTTGGGTTTTTTTTTTTCCCCCCTTTTAAATGGCTCTTTGCCAAATTTAGGGCATTTTTTTTTTTTTTCCATGCTGCTTTCAGAGCTCATAGGCGGGTTCAGGCAGGAAGTGCAGCCTGGAAGGCTCGGCCAAATCCGGAGGGATTAGTTGCAGCAAAAGGCTGCTCTGTGATCCCGAGTTACTTTCTTAGTAGTATGGCAGAAAAAGAAAACACCGAGGATTCTTGTATGGGTCCAGATCTTCATGCAAAGCAAATCCAATGGACAGATGGAAAATAAAATCATCCTGATGAGGCATTTAGGAACATTCTTGTCAATATAAATGCTGATGATGTTGTCCTGATCTTTGGGGGTTTAAAAAGCAGGTGATTTTTATGAAACAAAGTCAAAGCCTCTATAAACCAGAGTTTCCAATGACAGCACAGCAATTTATTTTTTTTTTAAAGCTCTTTTTCCTCCCATAGCTACTGGAAAAGTTTTATGCTTAAAGGGGAAATTAATACATTTTGCTTAAAGTAGAAGTTTAAGGGTTATTAAAGGGTAAGTTTTCACGTACTTAAAGGTGTGTTGGAAATGGATGTACTTATTTTATTCTTTTTTTTTAAACTTCTGCTTCATTTTGCCTCCTGGCCAGTGAAAGAAATTTGTTGAAATTACAAAGATTTTAGACTCTTCTATCCAGCTAATTAAGTGGAAAAAAGGATGTCCTGACCATCTCCACATTCACATAGTGTTTTTTTTTACAGTGTTTTATATTATAATATGAATGTACAGAAGTCCTTGGAGTAAACTTTAGCTAATTCCCTGTATGGACTAAAGATTTATAAAGGTTCTAGATTGCTGGTTTCGCATGCAAATGTTTCTCACACAGTTTATCTGAAACTTTAGGAATCAAAATAACAAGGACAGAGAAAAAGTTCTAGAAGCCTGCATTATTTAGATGGCCACCTGAACACCTTTAAACAGAACTAAAGAGGAAGCTTGGGTTGTTTTGAGGAGTGGGGAGTGCTGCTGCTGTGTTGTTTGCATTTTATTTTTTTTTTTTATTAAAAAGGGGGGGGAAAAAAGTGTGTGTGTGGAAGTTTATTTGTGACATTCTTTCAGTGTGAGGTGTGCAAGATGTGAACACACGGAGAGGTTTCACAATTAGCACTGATTGTAACAGCTCTTTGGCTTGTGGTTTTTGTTTGGTTTTGAAGTTTCCTGCAAGCAAACTGACCCAAGTGTCATTCCCAGTAAGACCTGTAAGAATGAGACATGGGTTGAAACTCCCAGCTCTGTAGACTGTCAGCTAACTGCCATTGGTGCTGGAGATCTCCTTTTAAGCTCTTCTAGTCAAGCCAAGTTATTTCGTTTTCCTTTTTTTTTTTTTTCAAAGTCCAAAGACATCTGCTGTGTAAATACTGTATATAAATACCATATCTTTGCCTCAATTATCTGATATTAAGAGATCTAATTATGAAGGCCAGCAAACTGAGCGAGCTGGCACAGAGGATCAGCAAAGAGAATTTGTGATATACTGGAAGCAAGTCAGCAGCCTCTCTCCCCTCCTCCTCCTCCTCCTCCGCAAAAGGAGTGGGTTGGTTTTTCCTCTTCCACAGTCCTGAAAAAAGAAAAAGAACAGCAGAGGGAGCCCCTGCCTGCCTTAAATCCTTGGGCTGAAAGAAAACCAAGCGAGAGCATCCCCGGGGTGACAACTCTTTGCCGCCCCCTTTTGAGCCTTTCCCGCAAAGCAGCGGTTGCTGCCTGGACACCTTCCGCAGAGACACCCCCCCACTCCCCCCGAACCAGTTCCTCCCACTCCTGAACCAGTTCCACCCCCGAAGCAGTTCCCCCTCTTCCTGTGGATCACTAGGCTCTTTGTTTAATTAGTCTTCTAATGAGGTTTGAATGTGTGGTATATAAGTAAGCATTGATCGCACCCGTATATATTTATATATATAATGTGCTGAGAAAATATTTACCTTCTGTGTACCAGTGCATGTGACCCTGCCTGTCTTCATCAGCATCGTTTGCAGCCACTGAGTATTTCCCACCTATGTTCCCTTGCCCTGTATTCTCATAAGCAGTCTGAATCCAAATAACACTCTTTGCTTCAGCTTTGGGTGATTTTTGTAACCCTCTGCTTGGAACATGACAGACGGGACCAATGCAAACCTGAGAAGCAGATCTGGAACTAAAATATCCCAGAGTTTCAGGGGTTGAAGGTGTGCTGGAAGAGCCATAATGTTTTAATATTAGTTCATAGAAAAATACGGTGTGCTGTTCAAGAGACTATAATACGCTCGAGTTGTAACCGGTCAATTATTTGTTGATAAAGCTTTTCTACTGCAGGATGGCCTATCAATCTCTAGAGTCTTGTATGAATATTATTAATTCATTTTCTGGTCGCAGTTAGACACCTCAGGACACTGAGTTACCTAGAGAGGTTCCCATTTCCCTAGAAGAGAAACGAAATCCAAACGTGCCAACAAATACCCCCGGATTAGGAGTTTGGGCTTCGTTCTTTTCCCTCTCCTAAAATGTTTGAAAGGACTTCACCTTGCTGTGGTTTTCTGGGGGGAAATTGTCAAAGTATGAGAAATTTGCCAAGGTGGGAAAGCTTCTGCTTCTTCGAATGAATATATAATGATAATGCCAGTCTTGTTTAACATCTTCATCAGTGACATGGACAGTGGCAGCCCTGAAGAAAAGGACTTGGGAGTGCTGGTGGGTGAGAAGCTCACCATGAGCCATCAGTTGCTCTTGCAGCCCAGAGGGCCAATCGTGTCCTGGGCTGCATCAAGAGAAG
>WTSP01009737.1:0-23234 GCA_025331215.1 Actenoides lindsayi | reverse complement strand
CGGGGCGCTGTCCGCCCCCCCCCTCCCCCCTTGCTGCAAATCTGTTAATTGCCACCTATCATTTTTAAGGGATGACCGACTTTAAAGGATAGTCCTATCAAGTGTTTAACCGTATGCTCGTTTTCCTGTGGTCGTTCTCAGTCCCTGGATTATCCTACTTAAGGAAAAACGGGCGGTAGTTGGTTCACGTTTCCTAAAGATCTATTTTCAGTGCAAAAGTCGATTTTTCTGAAAAAGAAGCTCTAAATTAAAAGTATCGCAAAATAAGATTTCCCAAGAGCTTTACGCTCTGTTGTGGTATTAAAATGAATGATCGTTAGAATCTAATCATGACTATAATAAATGAAGGAGAGCTGATGATCTCACAGCCTAAAACGTGCCAAGTGAGGTACAGTTCAGCGTTTGTCTCTCTCTGTGTCAACGTGAATTGTTGTGACTAACTGGTTTGTGTGGGGGACGTTTCCAGCCAGGTTTGCAGATGGATTATACGACTCCTATATGAGGATTGATCAGATAAGGTACCAAGAGTCTACAAATGAAGATCACAGCCCCTCGGGACTTCCAATCCTTGGAAGATCTAACGTGAGTATTTTAAAGTTGTCTGGGCCTTCACTGAGTTGTGTAGTTTGACAGTGAGAACTAGCGAGGAGATCTGGGCAGCCTCAGAAATCCGACCTCGCTCTCCTCAGCTCACGTTTTAACCCAGAAAGTCATTTTACAGAAGGTTGACGTGTTCTGCCCTGTCACCCTGCGTGTTGAGAAGTGTGTCCATCCACACGGGCTCTGCTTTACCTCTTGCACGTTTCCATCTTCGTTTCCCTCGTGAGAATTCAGAGAGATAAGTGCTGAGTCCAGGTTAAGTGTGATCCACGTTTGTATCCCGTCGTCACGGGGCAAATGATTTTCATAGTCCTCTAAGAATGAAAACTACTCGCTGAATGGCTGCTGGGTTGAGATCCAAAGCCATGGATGCTCCAGGATAAGTGGCACAATGAATTTCTTGTTTATGTTGGGGCTCCAAGGTGCAAATGTCTGCTGCAAGCAGCAGAGCTGCTGTCGAATAGACGACGTTTCGGTTCAGCACTGTTAGCGAGGCTTTCACACCTTGCCCCATTGCTACAGTTGATGACTTTCGGGTTGTTGGCACTGTTTTTGGAAGAGAAGTTTACGTAGTAAGGAGCATTTCTGCAATAGAGTAGCAGGTTTTGGGATCCTGGTGGGTCATTCATTTATCCAGCTAGAGAAGGCTGCTCCGTAGAGCCCTGCTGACGCAAACTGCCGTGGCAGTCTCCTGCCTCAGCCTGGCTGCAGAGGTGCAGTTTTCTCTGGAGATAAAAGCGGTAAAAAGCTTCTTCTGTTGCATGCACAACTAAAACCATGTAGAAATAATACTGAGTTCTGCTTGCAAAGGTGAAAGACTTATACTCTCTAAGGACAGGCTTGTTTTGGGTTGGTTTCCACACACACCCACCCCTTCAAAACTTAAGAAAACAAACAAGTGTGAACCTTGTTCTGTGCTTGTGTTCTCTGTTTATTTGTAAACTCCCAGTTGGAGGCTGCTGGACTCGATAGCCCTTCTAGGCAGTTCTGAAAATATGGCATTCTTATCTGGGAGGTTCAGCTGGACTCCGAGAAAAAGGCGTTTACTCAGAGTTACCAGGGTTGGGCTTGGTTTGGGTTTTTGTTGGGTTATTTATTTATTTATTCGAGGCTTTCTGGAAAAGCATGCTGCTTACAGTATGCTGCATTTTGGGGTTGATAGGGCAGAGTAGTGAAACTTAGTGGGATATATCTGATGGCCCCTAGTGACTATTCATAAGGAAGGACTTCTGCAGGAAATACCCATTTTGGGGGGCTGGTGAGCAAGAGTGAACATTCCAAAGCAGCACAAACAAAGTTGGTTTTGGTGAGAACGTTCACTTCCCTTATTTACTGACTGTGCAGAGATGTTGGATTGTATGTAACTGAAAAGGAATTTGGTTTTATTGCTGTGGATCTGCAGGTTTATTTATATTTTCTGTTTGATTCCTGCGTGGTTATTTTGGTTTTCAGGGATTCGGTTTGGCATGTGTCTCAAATCTTTATTTTTAGATTAAAGGACAAAATGGAAAACAGATGTTGCCACTTGAGTCAAGGCTTCTTCAGTGTTGCACAGGATAAGACAACACCTCTCTGCTGTCTATCAGCGTGGAGCGTCAGCGAGTAGGACTGGGGAATAACTGCTGATCTAGGAAGGAACTGAACTCCAGGGAGTTCAGCGTGTATTACGTTAGAAAAATGACAAGCTTGAAAAATTTCACAGTGCTTTTCTCACCTTCTATGCGTTCGTTTCAGCTGTAAATATTTTACCAGATGGCAGTAAGAGGCAGTAGTTACAGACTGCTGTCAGCTAGGTTGTAGTAAGAGAGATTCTGGACTATTCAAAGCTTCCAAGTCTGTCTTAAGATAGTTACACAGCTATCGTGATTTCAGGGGGAGTTGTGGGTAGGATGGTGTTTCCTCTTTCAAATTAAAAAACCCCAAACAATGAACGCGGTTTATCTTGTCTTGCTCTGTCATCCTTTTGCTCTTCGTTCAGTTTGGTTCCACCAGCTTTGTGTCACCTGCTGCCATGGCTTTGTCTGCCTTTGGCCCGCCTGTCTTTGCGATACCCCCGACGCTTCTCTGCACCCCCAGCTTCTGCTGCACGTTTCAGACAGGTGCAAGTTGCATCTGTCGGGGGCTGTGTTTGCTGCACCCACGTTTCAAGCTAAACATAGCTGTTGCCCCGGCTGCTTGCTGACTGCGTGCGTACTCGGAGAGATAGGTGTTGTGTCCTTGTCTCAGCGTTGCTCTGCCTTGGGTTCTCACCCTTTATGGACTTCAAATAACAGTGCCTTTCTGCAAGTGCTTCTTCCAGGAAGTTGCATTCTCTTGGTGTTCCCTTCCATAACTCTGCTTGTAATGTGAGTTAGTTTAGGTCTAGCATTTTATATTTGTTCCTAATGGAAAAAAAACCCAACCTGTTGATGTGACTAGTTTTGTTTTACATGGTATTAATTTTATTCTTAGTCTGTGCTTTAAAAGATAAAGCTCTTTTTTTTTATTGTTCTTTTTTTTCCCACCTGTAGGCTTCTAGCAACAAACTTGCAATGAAGGATCACCCTCTGTCTGGAAGCCAGGTCAAAGTGGAACAATTATTTGAGGACTCTGGCAACAGAAGGAGTAGCACTCTTCAGTCTGCTGGAATTACTGGTTCAGAAAGAGCTCTTCCTTCCCTGACGAAAGATAAAAGTATAGAGAGCATAAGCACTTGTAAAGGTGGTGGTGGTTCCTCTAAAGCACATAAAGCCATTTCCCAAGCTCCAGAGCAAGCTGTCAAACAGTACAAGCATCAGTTATCTGCTTACGAGCAGCAAGAGATATTTAATTTTTCTGAGATTTACTTTGTGGGTCCAGCCGCAAAAAAGAGACAAGGAGTAATCGGCGGTCCCAACAATGGAGGTTATGATGATGACCAAGGCAGCTACATTCATGTGCCCCATGACCACCTTGCTTACCGGTATGAAGTACTCAAAATCATTGGCAAGGGCAGCTTTGGCCAAGTTGCTAAAGTCTACGATCACAAACTCCACCAACACTTAGCCTTAAAGATGGTTCGCAACGAGAAGAGGTTCCATCGCCAAGCAGCGGAAGAAATCCGGATTCTGGAGCATCTGAAGAAGCAGGATAAAACAGGCAGCATGAATGTGATTCACATGCTGGAAAGCTTCACCTTTCGGAACCACATCTGTATGACCTTTGAACTCTTGAGTATGAACCTCTATGAGCTGATTAAAAGAAATAAGTTTCAGGGCTTCAGTATTCAACTGGTACGCAAGTTTGCTCACTCTATCCTGCAGTGTTTGGATGCCCTTTATAGAAACAAAATCATCCACTGTGACTTGAAGCCGGAAAATATCCTCCTAAAACAGCAAGGGAGGAGTGGAATCAAGGTTATAGATTTTGGGTCCAGCTGTTTTGAGCACCAAAGAGTCTACACGTATATTCAGTCCCGATTTTATCGGGCGCCGGAGGTGATCCTGGGAAGTCGCTATGGGATGCCCATAGACATGTGGAGTTTTGGCTGTATTCTGGTGGAGCTATTGACTGGATACCCTCTTTTTCCCGGAGAGGATGAGGGAGACCAACTGGCTTGTATGATGGAACTTCTTGGAATGCCACCTCAGAAGCTTTTGGATCAATCCAAGCGAGCCAAGAACTTCATCAACTCCAAGGGTCACCCTCGTTACTGCACCGTAACTACGCACGCCGATGGCAGAGTGACCCTGAACGGGAGCCGATCGCGCCGGGGTAAAGCACGAGGTGCTCCAGGGAACAAAGACTGGGTGACGGCGCTGAAAGGCTGCGACGATCCCTTGTTTATAGAGTTCTTAAAAGAGTGTCTCAGCTGGGACCCTTCCGCGCGCATGACTCCGAGTCAAGCTCTAAGGCACCCTTGGATTTGTAAACGAACCCCCAAACCGCCCGGCACTGATAAAACCTCCGGCAAACGGATTTCTAGCTATACAAGTTCTTTCACGGGAATAGGTTCCAAGTTGCCTCCTGTGGTTGGAGTGGCCAACAAGCTGCGGGCTAATCTGACCTCCGACCCCAACGGCGCCATACCTCTCTGTACCGTGCTGCCCAAACTGGTCAGCTAACAGAGAGCCGCGTGCCGCCGCAGACCCGTCTTTTAATCGTTTGTTAATAATGTGTAAGGAAGTTAAATGCAGAGGTTTTTAACGGATTTACTTTTTATTAGGGGGCTATATCTTGAATCTCACAAGTTCAGTGGAAAAGTACACGTTTAAAGGGCTAACTTTGATCCAGTCGTTTCACTCCCGGTGTGGTGCACGTGACGTCGCTGGGTAGCTCGGCTCAGCTGTTGAGTAAAATGACAGTTTGGCAGACATGCTGGTCCAGAAATCAAACTATTTCTTGCCAGGACGGTTTAACGGATTTTTTATTTTTATTTTTTTTTTGCTTAAGACAGCAAAGGTAATTGATTTTTAACTGTGTGTGTTCAGTTAGTCTCTGAACTCTTTTTATTCCGCGGGAGAGTTTTTACATCCATTGTGAAAAGCACAAAAGTGTCGATGTAACGCAGTGGGAACTTACTTACAAATTGCTAATTTCTGTTTGAAGAATTCTATTTCTCTGTGCTGCTTTTCCCTTATCTATCCTGACTGAGATTTTTAAAACCACCATGGGATGTAGACACCAAAGGAATTTGGTGCTGGAATGATATCATTGGAAGATTTTCTTTTTTTATTATTTTTTTTTTTTTCCAAAGGAGCATAGAAATGCTGTGAAACACAGGAGATAATGAAAACTCTGTATACACTTGCTATTTCCCTTAAAAGTGTATGGAAAGCTGGGAATTCAAGACCAGGACTGGTCCATCACAAGTGTGGACTAGTTTGTTCAGAGCTAATCAATGATACATTTCTTTGGAGCTCAAATTCACATCTTCAGTTCTGCCAGGGGTGTGTGCATGTGTTTGTTTTCCCGGTTTGTTCCCAAACAAAAATGTTGAACTTTAAAGGCCTGGTTTGTGTACATGTTTGAGATTCTGGTCATTTTAAAAATTCCTTTTTCTTTTTCTTTTTTTTTTTTTTTTTGTGTGTGTAGAAGTGAATTCCAGTGAATTACATGGAGCTCTTTTAATAAAAAGCAAACATGCCACCCCTATCAGACAAGTAAAAGTTTTAATGCCCAAGGACTGTAACCAGAAAACAGGGCAGGGGGAGCACACCTAATAATGGAAAGCTCTGAAATCAAAACATAATCTGTGAAATATCAGGAAAAACTGATAAAGTGCAAGAACGGGTGGATCCAAATCTAAATACATTATGAGAAGAACTAGTTCTGGTTTTAATCATATTCCTCCAGGTCTTTGAGAGAGCGATGCCTACGTTTTCTCATTCTTGAAATAAATGAGCTCGTATTTCCTTTTCCTTTATCTTCCAAGAACAGGAGAAGGTGGTGTGACCTGTAACGACAACAGCACAACTGGTTCTGGTTGTTGCTTCTTGCTGCCACATGGCCCGAGTCCATCTACTGAAACATCTGATCTCTTGCCAGCTGCCTGAGCACAATTCTACATACGATTTAGAGCTTTTTATGAACAGAAGGTTTTAAATTTAATGAGTTTCTCTGTAGCAGGTTTTTAATGTTAAAACGAGGAGACTTTCCTTGTGCAAACAAAAGCATTAGCAGGGTGATTTTTTTGTACGAGCCCCCCCCACCCTGAGGAGATGGGGCTGTGTTTTCTCCCCTGCTCTGTTTACTTACAGCACGGCTGAAATGCTGGGTGGAGGCCTGTACAAAAAGTCAAAAAAGGCAGAGCCACAGCTCCAAATTTTCCAGGACTGTTGTTTAAACTGAGGTTCTCGTGTACGTAGCTTGTTTTTGAATTCTTTTGTTTCACAAGCGTAAACTCAGTAAGCTTAGTGATGCTATTAAAATAACAGTCTAGCCTTTATCTGTGCAGCTCCAAGTAATACCAGCGTGTATGGTATGTTCATGCTTCACTTCATAACAACACGTGACGGGGAGGTTTTGTTTTGCTCGGCTGAGTGAAGTTTGATTTGAATGGAGAAGTAGGGAAGTGGATTTTGGGGGGAAGTGGCAGAAGACACCGGTGACTTTCGTGCCACTCTAATTGATGTGGCACATTTTTAGAAGCCAGAAGCTTTGTTCGTCCTCCTCTGCCCTTTACTCTATGCATTTTTTTTTTTTTTACAAAATATACCTGGCGAGTGAGGAGAAAAGAACCTTTCAGGAGCAATACCTTGTTAGGAAAGATCCGTAGAAAAGCACTTTATAGAGTGACTGTAAAGTGATGGTGTTGTCTGGAGCCTGACAGGAGACAGTAGAGTGTTGGTGTGCTGGGAGCTGTACAAACAGGCCTTCCTTTAGGAACGCAGAATGGTGTCTTGGTTCTAAACCATTTTCATCTATAAAATGCCAAATGGAGAAGAATCCTTCTCCTGTGACTTTGGGGAAGTGATTACCATAAGGCAGCTTCTAATGTAACAGCCTCTGGTGTACACAGCCAAAATCTCCCTTAAGGCTTGTGCTGTGAAACTGCAGATAAAGCAGTTTGCTGGCAAGGACGTTGCTTTTTACCTGGAAAATGTGTTGGGCATGACCTGACTGCACAAGGTGCCTGTTACTAATTGTGCATGTTTAAGACTGCATCTTTACTTTTAAAGTCGAGCGCGTAGCTGACGGTCTGGCTGGTTTGGGGCTCTTGTCTATACAGCCATAGGAGGTGAGAAGCAAAAGGAAACAGCCTCAGCAGATTCTGACTGCAGTGAAAAGGACTTTTTCATAACCCAGGGAACGCAGCTGGGAATATTTTGCTCTTGTTCGCAATTACCATTTTCTTTATACAATATTTGCTTTCAGTGAATAGCGTGACCCGGTATTCCCAAACTGGGAGAGCCCTCCAGATGAGCTAATAAATCTCCTATCTGGGAGAGAGTTGAGGAATCGTCCCTGCAAGGACCTGACTCGTTGAGTTCCCTGTCACCTAGCCTAGGAGTCGCTCACGGCCGCGGGCAGCGGAGTTGGACGGTGCCCTTTATCAAGGGCGGTCACCGTGGCCACCTTCACTGAGGTGAGGTCGAATCTCAAGTTCACAGTTTGTTTTTTGGAAAGCTGAACACTAACGAGGTCTGCAATCGCCAGCAGGCCGTTGTTTTCATGAGTTGTCGCAGTGGTTAGGATGTTGAAAGTGGTAAAAAAAACGGAATTTGTCTAAATAGATTAAAAGATCAGCTTTTATTTTTGTGGTAACTCTTTGCTTTGCAGGTTTTGTTCATCTGCCAGCACTGGTGAGGTTCCACTGGAACTTCAGTCCTGTTCTCCTAGGAAAGCAGCACAGAACGAATGCACGTTACTTGGGTTTACAGCAAACCAGACATGGCATTTATAACAGTCACCTAAACTTGTTCTAGAACGTTCCTCGTAACGTTTCCCCTGGTTCCCTGTGCTGCTAGTCTCCGTAGTGTAGGTGACACGCTCCCTTTATTGTCTGCATTTTTAACCCTTTGGTTTAGCAATACTTTTATACAGACGAACACCACAGTGTGAGCATCACACCCAACAGGCACGTGTTGCTCTCACACTGGGGTCCAGATATTACCTGCCTGTGCAAGGTGCAGGGAGAACCGTGTTTTCCTTTGAACTCGGTGGGAGTGTCAAGTATTTTTCTTCCCTGTGGAACATGGTACCACAGACAGACCCACCCAGGCACCGAGTTCTTTGCAGGTTTGATCTTACCCAGGCCAACTGCTGAACGTGAAGCTTGTTTCACAACAGTGACCCGATTCTAGAGGTCTTCTGTGTACAAAAAATGCTCTTCGCTAGAGCTTTTCATCCTTCCCATTCAGACTGAACAGGAACTCCGGCTGTCCAGTGGCCTACGAAGTCACAGCAGACTAACTGGAAAGCTTTAAGGTGACTTTTGTGGCAGAGTGAGTGTGTTGCTCGGTGTGAAATTCCTCACAAGCCTTGTGACCTGCTAGGACTTTGATGCAGCTGAAAGCTTTTTAAGCAGCATTTTACCAGTAGAGGTTCTTTGCAATGACCATCCTCTTGAAAACTACCTCCGAAATAAACCTAGGGTCCTCTTTAAAGGGATGTTTGCTGCAGACTACAGCTCTTCTTTTTGTTTGTTGGGTTTTTTTTTTTTCTCCTTGTTTAATACTAATAGCTGGTTTGGCTGTGAAACGTATACATGATGATCTCAGCAATGTCTTACTAATCCTGGCCATACAAGCGAAAGGCTGATTCTGCACCCAGAGATCTCTGCTGAAACGATTGATACAAATCCCCTGCCTGCCAAAGTTTAATACCGTTGTGGAAGGGGAGAGCCAAAATAATATGGAAAGATCTGCGGCACTTCTCTGCGGTACCCAGCCGAGGTGCAAAACAAGCTGTGCTGAAAGAATCCAATGGAAAAACCACTGGGGACCTGGCAGTTCTGAAAATCAGACGTCGTGGGTTTATCCTTCGTGCTTATCACAGATACCCCTTGGTTATTTTGGGGTTTTATTGATTTGATAAGGGTTTGGGGAAATGTATAATGCTTCATACTGCCCAGAAAGGAGCCCTTGTGTGTTCTAAAACTCCACCGATACCTTCGAATTTTTGAATTCCCACCATAACGTGTAAAATCCCTGGGCCATCAGAGCAGTCTTGGATAGGTGAACGCTGTCCCCGCGCTCGGCGGGTGCGGTGACTTTGATCCGGATACAGTTCTTGCAGCCAGGCTAACGAGGTCAGCCAGTCTGTGTTGCTAGAGAGTAACCCGTGTTCCCTATACACAGCACTGTGCCTTATTATTTTACCAGCCTACATCTGTCTCGGTGCAATCGAATTACTATTCAGGGGTTCTTCTACAGTGCAGATGTTCATACGAAATGTCAATGTCTGGAGAATTTACAGGTTAGCCTTTTTATTATAAATAATTGTGATGAGGTGTAAGACGGTGGAGAATGTAGAAAACATCTAAGGTGCATGTGACTATAACTCTGTGAAGGAACGCTTTGGAAAGAAGTCAGTCTCCAACTATGTATCTAAATGTAATGAACAGATATTTCCTAAAGTTGTATTTCAGTTCATTTTTAGAAGAAAATAAAATGCGTAATTTTCTTTAGCAACAGACTGTGCAAATTCCTAAAAGTCCTTGACTTAAAAAGAAAAAAAAAAACCCAACCCCAAAGGTATTGAATATTTCCAGATGTTGTCATTTCCCCGGCGTTCCCAGCCCCTACCTTCTGTGGCATCTGACTGGAGATGAGAGGAAAATCTTCAGCCTCTGTGTGTGTAGATGATTTCAGTGTGTCTGTGCTAAACGTGATGGATGCTCTGAGCTGACAAATGTTCTTCTCGTTAAGGGTGCTGTAATTAGAACATACCAAGGCTTTGCTGTGACACCCTTCAGTTGTCACTTTCCGACTCAGACCGCTGGAGATCTTTTTAAAGCCCAGAATCCCGCTTATCCCTCGGCTGAAAGGAGAAATCCAGTAATAGCCACTTAAGGAAGATTTGCTTTTATTAGAAACCTATAAATGGGTAACCTACTGTACACAAGTGGCTATTGGAATAGTTGGAAGATGAAATCACGCTGCGGTAAAAAGGCCCCTGGCTGTGCCCTGCGCGATTCACGGTGCACGTTACACGCCCAAAGTTCGCAGACGACACCGAGTGACTTTTTCCCCCCCTGTTTTAATCCAGGCGAATGGCAAATCATTGATTTAAGAAAAGTTTGCAGCCTGAAACCAGTAACAAAATATCCCCCCGCAGACACTGAAGCGTTCTTCGACTCCTTGTTTATAGTGATGTATACACGACCCTGGAGCTGTGCGGCCTGCAGGGACCGTGCCCGCTCAGCCTGTCACCGGCACTGAGCTTCATGGGGTGGTCTCTATGAGGATTTTGTGGTGTTTGCTTGGGCAGCACCTCATTTGGAAAAAAACCAACCCACAAACCCCTTATCTTGCCATGCTGCAGTGCTCGTTGCTGTCACACGCTACGGTATCACACGCTCTGCTGTTTGCAGCTGCCCCATGTGCTGTAGAGGAGCGCGGTTTAATGCCAGCAGAGGAGCTGGCGAATCCCACCCTAAAAGTGTGTTGGTAGAATTCTGCCTGCCTAAGTTGTGCTGAGGGGTGTCGATACAGAAACCACATCTTTGCCCAAGGAGTCGGGCTGGGGGGCAGAAGCCTGGAGCTGAGCCCGTTGTTGCTCATGTGGTATATTCCGTCTGTTATTAATTATCACCGTTCATTAATTAACATGGTTTCTTGAAGGAAGAATCAACCAGGAGATTCTTGAATCGTTTTGACAAGCAGAAGGTTTTCTTGCATTTAGTAATATTCCTTTTGGTTCGCCGGGCTTAACTTTTCACCCTTTGCATAGTAAGAGGGTGATGCCGTTCCACGCAGCGGAGCCTTTTAGTGCACAGTGCTTTAAAAAGCAGCTGCATCAATCCAGCCAGTGAGTTGTTGCATAGCACAACTTTGTCCAGTTTTAATTTCTGCCTGCTGACGTTTTAGATGCAGGCTGAGGGCTGGGTTTGTTTGGTTTTTTTCAGCTGCTTGTCTAATTGATGCTTGTCAGCCAAGACATTTCAGTGGCGGCTGGCTGGTTTGGAGCTTCCCATTTGGGTTCTCCTGCTTGATCCATTTTAAAGGGACCTGATTTTTTTCTGAAAATAAGAGCCAGGAGCTTTCTAAGGCCATGCCAAAGGGCCTCAAAATTACCAGCCTGAAAACTTCGGACCAATCTTCTAGTAACGGTGATGGGCTAAGTGACTAATGATGGCAGTGGTCCTCACGCTCGCTGGGCTGGAACCAAGGGGAAGGATGTTTGTAGACTTTCCCTTGAAGAGGTGAAGCCACTCTGTGCTCAGTGACCAGGAGCCCGATGGAGCTGCTGGGGCAGGTCTGGGTGGTATCTCCTGTGTGTGCTACAGCCAGTGAACCTCTGTAGGTAGCCCTCCAGTGACTCGTCTGCTGGAGTTGGTGGTAGCCATGAAACTTCAGCTTGTTTCGGGAGTCGTTCTGAGCGCTGCTTTGACTCTTACACGCAGACTCAGTTCTTACAGGTGTGGCTCTGTGTGGCTCAAGGCTGCGTGGACCAAAGAAGTGAATTTTGCCCATAATTAGGTTGTCTTTAAGCACTCAGCCAGCAAGCTAGTGCTGGCCTCGGTGTGATTCGTCTAACCCTTTTAGGAACCTAAGTTCTTTGCTGCACAGATGATGAATGAATGGAAGGCAGCTCTGGGTTTGTTTTCTTTCCTTGTGTCTAATTAGCCTAACGGGCTTTACAAACACTTTTCAGGACAGCCACTGTGCACAGATGCTCAGAAATGTCTTTTCCTCTGAAGACTGGTTTCTTCGCTTCACGTGACTGCGAGTTCTTTGAACAAAGCACGTGTGATGTACACTAAACGTTCTCCTGGGGTACCTTCTCTGCCTCTCCCCGGGGTTCATCCAGACACAGTAATGTGCAGGGCTATACTTGATGCAATTGCAGCCAGCAGCAGCCAACATCTGTACCCTGTGGCATCTGTGAAGTCTGCACTTATAAGGAGTCGAAGGAGGGTTTGGGGTCTGGCTTCAGTGCAGAATAGCAGGGAGATGGGGTCATCGGCACAAGCGCTCCGCAGTGTTTCCCTCGCCTCTTCTGACGGGGGTTTGAAGAGCGGTCCCTGGAGTGTGCTTCAGCTTGTTTGCTTTGTCTGCAGGGGTGAAATAGTTGCCTGAATTAAGTCTGCCCATTCTTAACTGCTGAGAGGAGCTTTCTAAAGCTGACAGAGCGTCAGCCCCAGCCTCTCGCCGAGGAGCGGAGCCATGTAAGGATTTGCATTCCTCCCACCAGCTTGGAAACTCTGGTATTTGGCTCCACAAGTGGCAGAGAGGCGTCCTGGAGAGAGCTGCTTTCGGGGGCAAGTGGGCTGTAGGTAGGAAGGCAGAGACCATGATTACAAGAATTAAGTGTAATTAAGAATAGCTGAGAAGGGATTGAGAGAAAGCACATGCCTGCTTAGCCTGCAGAACTCACTGTTGGAGGCTGTGGTAAAGACCGGTGACATTGTTTTTAAAACATGGTGAATTTAATATGAATTTCTTCACCACTTTAATTGCATTGTGAAAATAGCTCGGATGTGCCCTGTTAGAGAAGGATGCTGTTGAGCAAGGGGATCTCCAGGCAAGAAATAATGCAGGCAGTTCTTGCCCTGGGCAGTTTTCTGGCTGTGGGGATTCTGCTGTGGCCACGTGTACCTGGAAATACAAGAAGGAGCTGGGAGAGCGGAGCGTTGTGCTCGGCTGCTGGCCTTCCAGGGCTCTGCAGTGGGCGACCACGTGGAAGAAAATCTCATCGGGCAGGCAAGAAAACTGGAGAAGTAGGATTACCACCCTGCCATGCTCAGCAGCAGCCTCGGCAGCTCGTGCTGCTCATTTTGGCATGGGCAAAGGATGAGAAGGAGAGGACAAAAGAGGTATTTTACTCCATACTATCACAGCTCTGACCGATAATGCCCAAAGTCCCCATTCACGCCCCGCACCGCCCAGAGCTGTAAAGTGGCTTAATACCTTGCAAGCCTCTGTGCGTGCCCATCTTCTGCCCGGCCACTGCCACAACCTTGGGTGACAGTAGCACCAGTAACGTTAATGACAGGAGCTGCCAGGCTCTCCAGCAGGTGTTGATGATGGATGGTGTAAATGAAATTACATTGGAGGTGCGGGCAGCCAGCCGTAAAGTCATCAAACAGGAAAGGTCACGCAAGTAATTTACACCAGAAGGTCTCTGCTCTCAAAGCCATAAGCACAGATTAAATATGTGCAAGCGAGCAGGGAGGGATATTTTTTTTTATCTGAGACTGAATCTCTGAGACACGAGCCGTATATCCCCTGTGTATCCCCTCCACAATTCCCTTCATTGCTGCTGCCCCATGCAGAGCTCAGGGAGTAACAAGCCTTTGGCAGAGTTTGGTCTGGATGTTGCCAGCTCTGGTCTGATGTGGGATAGGAAGGGGACGGAGATGGGCAGGACACCCCGCAGGGCTTGTGCAGCTCCTTGGCCACCGCCTCTAGGCTTGGGCTTCGGAAGGTGCTTGAAGAAATGTGCTGGCCAACGTTTGTTCCGTGACGACAGGATTGACGTGCTGAATTTCTTTTTTAGACGTAGGTAAACGTGGAAAAAACAGGGGTGGTTTTAGAGGTTTCTACCTCTTTGCTGGGGGTGCCCTGCAGCACTGCACAGCCTCCTGGGCACTGGGAGGGGGTAACCACATTTTCCAGCACTTTCCAGACACTTACACGCCACTCATCTTCAGAAACACCTCTTTAATCTGCTCATTTCTAGGGGCAGAGGGAGGGCCAGGCTGGGCACACTGGCTGTGCTCCCACTGGGCAATGAATTGCTGGGGAAGGTGGAAGTGTGTGTGTTGGGGGGGGGGTGAGTATGGGGAAGCTGCTGGTTATTTTGGGAGGTACAAGAGGGGAGCAAACAGCCCGGCTTTCATTTTCCAACCAGCTGGTGCTGAATCAGGGTGTTTTTGCAGCCACAATTGCGTGGAGCTGAGCTGCCGAGGGCTTGGTTACACGTCCCGGCTGCAGTTCCATCTGCAGCAGCATTTTGCCTCCCTCATCATCTTAGTTCTCACTGTGTGGGGCACTGGTGGTGCTTTTAGGAGCTGCAATAAGATGGCAGGAGAATAAGAGAAAGGCAAGACCTCCCTCCAGGTTGGATGATCTTCTTCTTTTCCCCAGTCTACTGGGATCATATGCTTTGCTGTAACTATTTCCAGACCCCCTCTTCAGCACTTGCAGGACTAAATGTGATCCTTTGACACATCCTCATGTGCTGGGAAATGCACAAGAACGACGCAAACCTTTATAAATATTTTCTGATGATTCTTTTTTTTTCTTTCTATTGAACTAAACCCAGAGCTTCCCGCATCGTTCGCACTGTTAGGTCTAATCACACACAGCGGATAAATTGGCCTTTATGAGAAGCTTTCTCAGGTTCTGGTCTCACTCCACGGCCCTTTCTATGAATTGGCAACGTGACAGAAAAGTTCTTTACTTCCCCATAGGGCCACAACAAATGCAGCTTTTGGTGGACTCAATTTCAGGTGTGCTCCCCTCTCCCTTCCCGTCTCCAGCCTCCCTGATGCCATTTGCAGAGTTCTTCCTACGCGACCCTGCTGTGGGATTAAGCAGAGCCAGCAGCAAGGTTGGCAGGCATGGGAGGTGGGAGGTTTGTCCCTGCTCTGCCCGCAGCCGTGGGGTGACTTTGTGCTTCACCTGCCTGTCTGCAGCCCACGAAGGAAACTGCAGCCCTGGGGGAACTGCCCTGAGCAGGAGAGCAGAGGGGCCCCTGTGTTTGCATGAGATTTAGTTTCTTATTTTGTACAGGATTTGTTTATCAGCCCACCTGCCTTATTTTTTGTCTGCTGGCCATGGACCCTGCTCCTTCCACCCAGAGCCTACCAGCGCGGGGGGTGCACGGTTCACAGCGCTCGGTCCTGAGCCTAAAGTCCATCTGAAGCAGCCTAAGTCGCTTCTCTGAGTCCCTTTCCCTGTCTGTAAGGTGGGGATAACAGCTGGGAAGGGACTAGCGCACAGCAGCGGAGGGGGGTCTCCAACTCCAGCCTTGTTCAAGCCTGGATCTGCATCCTGCCAACTCCGTTTTGTGCCGTATCCAGCATCCCTCCCAGAACACCAGTGTCCAAAAACCTGTGCTACATAAGAGTGATGGAGATGCTGCTGGGGCCAGGGAGTCCTAGACCTGCATGGAAACATCCCCACTGCTGCTTGAAGCATGGGGAGGCTCCAAGATGCAGCCTGGGGAGCTCATATCCCAAGCAAAACCTCTTTCAAATATAAACAGATCTCTTCCACCCAAATAAATAAATATTTCTGGCTTCAAAAAGAGAGCTACACCTCACCTAGCCCCTGTTGCTGTTTTTTTCAGTTGCTACACAAACAGTTTTATTTCTGGCTCGCACCGCATGCCAGGTCCCAGCCCGCTGCAATGTAATCTCTTGTTATTGGTTTAAGCACGCCGGGGCGGATACAGCGGTTTCGGAGAAGAGTCCTTCCAGCACGGCCCCCGGCAGCTGCTCGCCTGTCCCCGGGCACTTTTAGCTTGTTGCTTGGTGGCCCAAGTGTTTTTCCACCACGCACAGATAAAGCCCTGTCAGCACCCTGCTGCCATCAGCACCCGTGTGGGAAGATAAGGGGGAGAGGTGATGGAGGGGGAGAGGTGATGGGGTGCGAGGCTCGAAGTGAGTCCCCTCCAGCCACTGACCCTGCCCAGTGCTGACCCTCAGCTGAACCAGGTCTTTGGCCACTCAGTGCTGAGGCATCGCTCACAACCTCTCTCAGCCACTTTTTCATGGGTTTCAGGAGGTGACACAGTTTTTATTTTCTCATGGGATGCTCTCCCCTTTCCCCCCTCACTGCGGGCAGTGCCTGCTCCACCACACCCGGGTGCCTGGGGGTTCAATGAAGCCCAACTGCTGATCATTGGCAATTAAGGCTGTCAATTATCATGGGAGAAGCTTCCTTCTAGCAGTGCTGGTGCTCCTTTCTAGAAGGGAGTCATTGTGCTGCTGTAGAGAGGTGAGGACTGAGTCCCTTCTTGCTCTGCAGTTGCTCTCCGAGAGCTCTTCAGTGTGTTGTTTTGGGCTCTGCTCCTGGGTAAGTTGGGCTCTCAACAACCATCCTTCTGGGGGTGGAATGTAAAAAGCTGTTCTGTTTTGGGATGTGTAACTGCCCAGGTTTGTGTGGAAGCCTGCAGAGAGCAGTTGTGGTGGTGTATGTGGGGTGGTTTTCGGTTGTAACTGGCCAGCACTGCCTTTGTTTGCTGTGCAGAGCACCTGGAGAGGCTGTGTTGACAAACACAGAGGGCAAACTCTGTCCTGAGGACTCTGTGTTCGTGTTGGAGTGACCATTGGGCTGAGAGGCAGCTGTGGGAGCAGGAAGAGCCACAGAATCATAGAATGGTTTGGGCCGGAAGGGACCTCTAAAGGTTATCCAGCCTGACCCCCCTTCAGTGAGCAGGGATGTGGCTATTCTGTTAGCAGGGGCTGGGCTGAACTGGGAGTGTCTGCAGGGTCCCTGCTGGTACCTGGTGCCCACCCTGACATAGAGATGCTGGTGAAAATGGTCTCCTCCAGTTCACATGGGGCCTTCAGAAGAGCCCAGGGAAGAAGGCGAGTGGTAGCGCATGGGCTACATCTGTCCCTCTGGATTAGGGCCAGCCCAGGAGCTGCTTATGCTAATGGAGCTAATCTCCATAATCTTGTCACACAAATGTCTCCTCTCTGCTGGCAGACAGACAGGGATTTGGGTTATATGTGGATGCCAGCAGATGTAAGTGCACTGGGAGGTGACACAGCAAGGAGGCACATCTGGGGCTCCTGGGGGCCCTGTCGGGTTGGGCTCAGCTTGTGGGAAGAGCCTCCTCCTTGTTCCTTTGCAGTGCGGGGTGAGCTGCCATCCGGGGGCCCTGCTCCTCAGGTTGCTCGGTGGAAAAACCAAGTCCTTCTGTCCCAGCCCCGTGCCTGTAACCCCTGAGTGCTGCTGCTCCTCTGGCCTCACATAGGGCCCCTGTCCTCTGCCCGTTCATGCCACGCTTTTCACCTTTCCTGCTGGTACTCCCCAGGTGATCTCCTAATCTCTGTGTGATCCTGCAGCGTGTCCTGCTGTGGGTCACCATCCTTAGATGATGGGCAAGGCTGGGGAGACCTCTATCCATCTCTGGGTCTGATTTACCTGATTTCTTCATGTTGGGCCTCTGGCAACCTTTTCATATAATCAATATTGCTGGCTGGGCCCCTGTGAGGGGTCTCTGTGCACACAGGAGCACATGGTGCCTTCTGACCTTAAAAGTCTGACCTGCTCCAACACCACCTCTTGTCGACAAGGAGCCAAGTCTGTTCAAGTTCACCCCAGTTATTTCACACTCCAAGTGAAGCTTCTGGGCTCCCTATCTCTGCTCCAGGGCTGCCCGTTAAATCACACGTAGCGCTGAGTTTATGCAGAGGCACAAGGCAGGATCTGCCTCCCCTGTCACTGAGGCAGGGAAGCAGAGAGCTCTGTCCTACAGAAGGTGACAGGTTTGACTGGAGACCCCCAGGGACCACAGTGGCTGCCTACGGGCCCAGGAGCCACCAAGAACTGGGTGTCTCTCCCACGGGATCCATGGCACACAAGGGGCTCCTTTTTATTCAACGGATGGGAGGCTTCCAGTCTGATTGCTGAGCTGGAATCCCATCCCCTCTCTGTAGTGGCACTGTTGTGGGTTTTCTTAGAAAATAAATAAAATAACCCTGTATTTAGAAAAGTGATGTGAGGACTCGACAGGAGGTGCTCAGAGGTGCCCTAGGCAAGAATGAATATTTGCTGGCAAGCTCAAGTTTTCCCTCCTGTGGGATCTGTGGTTTTGCCCGTCAGTTGGACTATATCCCTTTAAAAGCAAATTATTTTAGAAGATATATATTTCTGTATTTCTGAGTAGTGGTTTTTGTGACTGTGAGTTGAGGAAGTACATTTGGCATCATCTTGTGGGCAATGAATCAGGACACAGTTTCCAGGTGGAAAAATCGCCCTGTGTTGAGAAACACAGCGTTAACAGGGCAGTGCTGGGGGCCTTTGTGTGGTTTTAATGTGCTCTTTCCTCGGGCTGAACGCTCCCTAAGGTGATGGGGACACTGCTCGAGGTGGACACATGTAAGATCTGCCCTGTGGGTCTCACTCAGCACTGGAGTCCAGCACTCACAGGGTGTGCGTGTTCCCTGCGCTGTGTGTAGCGGTGGCCAGTTGGCCAGGGAAGGGGGAGGAAAACCCTCGTACCTGTCAATCAGACAGATATAATCCTGCCTAGTGTTTCCTGACATGTCTTGCAATTCTGGGCTCTGTGTGTCAGCAAGAGTATGTCCAGCGGGAAGGGTTTGCAGAGCCATCCTGCTCAGGTATGTGAGTAACGCTGGAGCCTGCCTGGTGTTAATCTGCCGAGGGGAAGCTCAGCCCTGGAGCTGCTGCCTCTTCCCACCGTGTGCCAAGGGGAATTTCTCCTTCTGCCGCAGAAGGGTGGTGCAGAATATCCCTGATATTGTCACCCAGAACCACCCCCCTGCTCTGGCAGGGTTAGGAGGGAGGGTCTCCATATAAATGATATTGCTCAGGCTTGTCTGGAGGCAAGCAAATGAAAGGTGAAGCGGAGAAAACTTGTGGTTACTTTTTGGGTAATAAATCCCGGTTATAAAAGCTGCTTTCATCCTAAGGGATCCCACGGTGCTTTATAAATAGAGTCACAAACCATGCACAGGGTTCAGTTCCAAGCACCGAGAGGCAGCCGTTTCCTGGGAGAGCAGAGCAGCTGGTCGGAGCACAGCCGGGGCTCCTGGCGTGATGCAGCTCGATGCAGAGCGACCCAGAGAGCTGGGCTTGGCCGCTCGAAGCGACAGCTCTTTGCATCCCACCGTCTGCACAGAGCTCATCTCCCTCTCCGACAGAGAGCTGTGCTGCGCTCCCTTTGCGTGGAAGCAAAACCTTGCAGTGCTACCTCCCATCTTTACTGCAATCCTCCCTTTGCTTTATGGATGACATCAATAGCTGTAATGGGGATTAACAATATCTTTTCAATCTATTACGCCCTGTCCTAAAAGCATGTGGGATTATTTAAAGGTATTATCATTTTTAAAGTGGGATAGCTTTTCACCAGCCGCGTGTTCATGCAAATCTACCCGGGGAGAAGAACAGGCTGCATACAGCCTTAATGATCATTGCCCTAATCTTCATGGTCTATTTTTCCTGGTAACTCTGCTATAATCAAATAACAATCTGGTTTATTACTTGCAAGGGAAAGCGTGTTAACAGATCAGCCACTTGTGTCATGGAGATGTAAAGGCTGAGCCTGCTGCGGGCCATTGCTTTTTTCCCCCCCTCTAATGGAGATGGGAGTGGAAGGAGGGAAAAAATTGCTCCCCCTTCACATCCGGATTGAGTTTTCTTGTGGCTGAGGAGTGGAGGTCGCTGCTGCTGGGTTTGATGTTCATAGCGGGGTTTTGAGGGGAGGGTTTCTTTGTTGTTTTGTTTTTTTTTTTTTTTAAATAGCAAAGGCTGAAGCAGTCAGAACTGCTGGGCTGTACAGAAGGGGTAGCTCTGGTGGTGGGCCCCGTATGGTGATTATTCCTCTGCTGTGCGAAGCTGCGTGATATGTGGGGAAGGGGAGTGGGTGGATGGCAGAGGATCATAGATCTGGCTGTGCTCCATGCTCTCATCCCTCTGCCTCTGAAAGATCACGAGGGAGATGGGTATCTTGGTGCTGTGGGCCAGATTTTCATCAGTTAATGGAGTACCTGGAAATAGGTCCCCAAAACAAGGACTAGCCTGTTTCCAGCCTGTATGCAGGATTAGGAGAGAGTGTTTTGCTCTGAATATATGTGCCGTGGCTGGGTGCTGCTCACCTTGGTACCGGTGGTCTGCAAAGCGTTTGGCAGGTCCTGCACAATAAACCACTGTGTTGGTCTACTTCCCAGTAGGCCTGGGGAGCTGCTGTGGGATGAGCGGGGCTGGTTTACAGCACGTAAAGTCCTTTGCTTGTCCTGTGATGTGGGGAGAGACCCTGGGGAAGAGCAGCCAGCCACACAGCCCTCCAGGACAGGTCCCTTTTGGGGACGGAACAGGACTGGTCAGGGCCACATCTGGGTCCCAGGCTGTGATGCGGATCCCAAACCTGCTTTTGAGGAGCCTCGTCCTGCACCCCACGCAAGATGCTCCCCGCCGCGGGGTGGGAGTTACCGGGGGACTGGGGACGCTGGAGCGGGGACTGGGGGCTGAATGGGGGGGCTGGAGGGGGGACCGGGGACGCTGGAGTGGGGATCGGGGGCTGAATGGGACGCTGGAGCAGGGACCAGGGACGCTGGAGCGGGGACCGGGGGCTGAATGGGGAACTTGGAGCGGGGACCGGGGGCTGAGCGGGGACCGGGGGCCACCTCGTGGCGACTCGGCCGCGGCGGCTCCGGGACGCGCATCGGAGCGATGAGTTTTGCAACGTACCGGGGCCGCTCGTCGCGGGTCCCCCCCCGGCCCCGATGTCACCTCGGTCCCCGATGTCAGCCCCTCCCCAGGTTGGAAGCAGAGGGAGGTGGGTTTGCTGGTGCAAACTGGGTGCCGCTGGTGCCCTGGAGGGCAAGGGGTTGGGTGAGAGTTGTCCTTGCCGGCCTCTCTTGCTGGGGAGAGGTTGGAGGAGGAACCGCGGAGGTTTCCATGGGAAATCTGGGCCATGGGGCTCCCGAGCGGTGCCTCCTCCTCCTCGGGTGTTTATCTTTGGAATAGCTGAAGGGGTCGGGTTACAGAGCAAATATGAATGAAACTGAAGGAAACAAAGTAGCGAAATGAGTCAATCGTTTTCCTTTGATGAATTCCTCTGTAAATAAAAACTTGGGTTTAAAGGCTCATTTCCCCAGGCGACCCAGGGGAAGCAAATGCTGGGAAAACCCACCAGAGCTGCCGGTGGTTTTAAAGCATCCGTGACCTGCTGTTAGAGGGTACATGGGATCTAACTGTTCTCCCCCCCCCCCCAGGTCCCTTCTTAACCAGGGTGAAGGATGCAGGATCAGATTCTGGGAGATGCTGTAAGTCCTAGAATTAATCCACTTTCCCAGGAGGAAATTTCCTTGCTGCAAACACTTATGCCAGGATGTGCTGGGAGCTGGTGAAGGCCTCCTACAGCTCTGCGGGACTCGCCGGGGAACTCGGGACCCGCGGTGAGAGGCACCAGCAGCTCAACAAGAGTTTTATTTATAAAGCTGCCAGCGCCTGGTGTAGGTTTACTCACTCTCCCATCTGGTGACTATCGCTGCCACCTCCTGACAGACACTCGGTCTCCTGCTGCTAATGACGTACTTTGATTAGCTGGAGCCGCTGCTTCATCCAGCTATTGATCAGTCACCAGCCTAAAAAATGGCTTTTAAAAAGCATGAGGTGGCTTTGGTAGAAGGTAGGGGGGTTTTATTGGCTTGACTGAAAATATCTGAGAGGATGCTATTGATCACAGAAGGTGCTGGGGTGGCAGACGTGGATCAGATGCCTCCTGCTCTGGTGCAAGGGGCTCTGCCTGTGTGTGGGAACCTACAGGAGATATGGCTTGTCCTTTTCTGTCCTGCTCTTCTCTGTCCTGCCCTTTCAAGCTCTGGATTCTGGTTTTTGGGGTTTGGTTTGGTTTTTTTTCTGGTGGCAGCTGCTTGCTGAGGACTTGCTGTGGGTCCTGTGTACCATGGGCCTGGTGTTCCTTTTCCTGAATGCTGCCGTCGTTTTATTTTGCTTTCCTTTAGTTGCAAATAGAAGAGGGAAGTTCCACTTCCATGGCTTGCTCTGTCCCTGTGAGCCCAGTGAAACTGCTGACATCAGTGCCATTGGAGGCAGTGGTTTCTGACCAGGACCCGCCATCAGTGCATCTCAGAAGGGCTTCCAGAGCTCTTTGTGGTTCACAGGGAGATTGGAGTCCGTGCGTGGCTTGGGGCTGGGGACCATGTGGGCACGGCTGCCAGATCTGCATGGCCTGGGAGCCTGTCCTGCTCCTTGGCCATGCCACGTGGGCCGGGCTGTTGTGAGCCGCTGGACACATACCAGCTGCCAAAGAGCAGTGGCTGGGCCTCAGGAGATCACTCTGGGCTCCGCTGTTTGCTCCTGGTGTGGCCTTGGGCACGTTTCTTCATCTCTTCCGCAGGGCACGCTTACTGCTTTTGGTGAACAGCTGGAGAAGAGGAGGATGAGTGTCCAAAAATGTGTAATCTGTACTTGGAAAACAAGGGTTATTGGTGAGGAGCAGGCTGTGCTGTGCTTTTCATGTCCATAAACACACAGGTTTCCCATGGAGCTCCAGCTGAAGGAATGTTCTTTGGATTCTGCTGGATGCTGGGCAGCTCAGTGGGATGTTGCACCTCAGCGTGAGTCCCTCTTCTCTTAGCCTCGGCGGTGTCTTTACTGGGTTCTGGATTGAACATGGAAATAGGGGTTAATTTGTTACTGTCAGGACGGCCTTTATTCTTTTTGGACTTTGGGCCGGTTTATCATCCCCTGCCTCTGCCCCGATGCTCTGTGTGCTTGTGGTGGGGGTTACATCTCTCGTTTTCCTGGGGGTTGCTTATAGGTGGAGAACAGGGTTGGTTATAGGTGAAGAACGGGGCGTTTGGACACCAACGGTTACAGGCTCCTCGGGCTGTCTTTTGTCACGCCAGGGATGCTTTTGGGACACCGGGAAGACACCAGCCTCATTAACTGGGTGTCACTGGGAACACCACGACCTATCTACATCCCGCCGCGGGTTCCACGGGAGGGGGGAAAACAGCCGGTTCCGCGGCAGGCGGCTGAGACCCGGGGCTCGCCTCTGCTCCCCTCGCCACGTCCCGCAGCCCCGTTCGAGCACTAAGAACCCCCCGCTGCCCCGACCAGAAGCGTAAGAACCCCCGAACCAGCCCCGGGGAAGCGGCGGGGCCGGGCCCAGGCCCCCCCCCCGCCACCCCCGGCACTGTCCCGTCGGGCGCAGGCCCGGTGCCCGCCCCGCCCCGTCCCTCCCCCGCCGGCCGGGGCCGGCCGCGGCGAGGCGCTGACATCAGAGCCGGGGCCGCGCCGGGAGGAGGAGAAGGAGGAGCCGCCGCCGCACCGGAGCGAGCCGAT
>WTSP01009736.1:0-39217 GCA_025331215.1 Actenoides lindsayi | reverse complement strand
ACCAACACCCTCCCAGACCCACCTGATGCCACCTATAGTCTCCTTGCTGACTGCTTCACCGCCCTAACATGCACATGCTGTTGCATTTTATGCTTTGAAATAATCTCTCAGTTTTGAAGTAATGTATAGATTACAGATAGCAGGCTCACTGGTTTTCATATTCTTTTCAGTTTCAAGCCAGTATCAGGACAGCTGCTCTTTGTAACAGCCTGTTCTATGCATCAGGAGATTATGAAGAAAATGTGTCGTTTTCACAAGGGCTGACACAGCCATTTTCTCCTTTCCCCCACCCCCTTGATATAGTGCATTATATTATAGACTTCCTCTCTCAGTTTCTTTTTTTTTTTCACAGCCATATTTTAATAGCCTTTAGAAAATGAATGCATTATTTAGCATACTGTGGAGCAAGGATAGGCCAAGTGTGAATCATTTTACATTGCAGGAAAACAGGTTCTCTTTTCTGTATAATTATCAAATCTGCTTCTATAGAGACCATTTCTCTGGAGGTAGGCTGTAACTTTCAGTTGCGTTATGCTACCTGGTAAATATTCAAAGGTCACTACACCAGGATTTCCTCTAAAAGGCAGAGTAGTTCAAGCTTGGGTAAGCAGTCCTATGTGAACCTTGGCTTCTACAGAAGATGATCAGAATTTCTCAATAGTTAGAGCTGAATATGGGGAAAAGAAAAAGCTTTGCTTCCAGTTTCAATATTCTCTAAGGAATATCAGTTATCAAAGAGGGAGAAACACACAATTTCACCTGGAGCGTTGATGTGTTTTAAAGTGACAAATACTATTCTTTTTGGACTTGGTGAAGCACAGCAGATATGGAAACTATTTGAAAGGTAGGTGACACTATGCAGTGTTACCCTGCAGGCACAGTATCACCCCACCTGTGTCAAATTCACCTTAGATAACATTTCTTTTTCACCGTAGCATTGACGCTTTCCCCATAAAAATCCACTCCTTAATGTTTGACTCTCATTTTCTCCCCAGTTAGATTTTTCAACAGAGTTAAACTGGAGGCTAATCCCTTTGATTTGAGGGTTGTCTGTGTAAGAGTTCTTGAGAGAAATCAATTCAAATTAATTAAGGGCTTAAATTCAAGGCAGAGGAGTCAATCTGCGATAGTCTACCTTATGGATACCAGTTCACAGCAGCCTGACCACAATTAAGTACAATTGGTTTCCATAGTGGACGGTGTAGCCTACGTGTGCAGGACACATCCCATTTGTCTGTGTGTATTATCTGTCAAACTTTCACAAAACCTGAAATAGCACATTTGCTTAGGACAATCTCCCCATGACAACACAAAAAAAACCACCCCAAGCACTGGTTTGTGAACTCTGTGAAGGCACATACTTCAAATACTTCTAAACCTAAGTCCAACTGCAATGCCTTTAGTTCCCAACGACCATCTATGTGGAGCATTACCATGGCTTACTGCAGTATAAGATTTCAGTCAAACAAAGCATCCCTGGGCTATGCTCTCAAGTGTCACTACTTCATATGACCAGAAGCAGCTGGACTGCAAATTGCTGCACTGCAAACTAATCTGAAAGTCCACTGTCCTCTCTCAACCTGATAGAGCCAACAAGGTAAACCTACTACAAAGATGATTCAGATGATTAAGTTACTGGAACATCTCTCTCATGAGCAAAGGCTGAGAGCCCTGGGACTGTTTAGCCTGGAAAAGAGAAGACTGAGAAGGGGATCTTATTAATATTTACAACTATCTGAAGTGTGGGTGTCAAGTAGAAGGGGTCAGTCTCTTTTCAGTTGTGCCTTGTGATAGGATGAGCGGTGACAGTAGCAAGGTGAAACACAGGAAGATCCACCTCAACATGAGGAAAAACTTCTTCACTGTGAGAGTGACAGAGCACTGGAACAGGCTGCCCAGAGAGGTTGTCGAATCTCCTTCTCTAGAGACTTTCAAGACTCGCCTGGATCTGTTCCTGTGTGGCATGTCCTGGGTGATCCTGCATTGGCAGGTGGGTTGGACTCTATGATCTCCAGGGGTCCCTTCCAACCCCTACCATTCTAGGATTCTATGAAATGTCTGTCCATGTGTGTGTTTTAAAGGACAGCTTTAAGCTACTGATCCTTTCCCACAAAAAAAAAACCCACAATGCCGTGCCAAAACTTTCAAAATGCCCCTCTATTATTTACACACAGGAACCTAAATAACATGCACTATCTAAAGCTCTTCTGCACACTTCTGATTCTGAGACATTCCAGTGCCAGTGATGACCATAGAGTCTTCCCACAGTCTCCCCTTTTTACCTTTACTGAGGAGGCCTCATCCCTGCCCACTGGAGCTGATCTTTGCAGGCCACACTGTTACAAGCAGCCTAATGACTGTATCTATACCTGGAGAATGTGGCTTTCAACCTCTGCTCACAGCACTGCTTCCCTGTTAGTGCTGAGCAATGCAGACAAAATGAGCAGACTCTTACGAATCCAGTCCTATACCCAAATGAGTGTTTTCACTGCCACATTACAAAAATCACACATCGGCTTATGCCCTATTTTCGTCCCAGTGTATCTGCCTTTTCTGTACAGCAGTTGGACTTGCACAAGAGGAGAACAGAGCCAGAGCTTGCACAGAGCCTGGGCACCTGACAGGTGTAAGTCAATGGACTGAAATTCCTCTAGACAGGAGAGGAGTAGAACCCAAGTCCTCTTCCTCCTTAGAACACTGACTGCTATCTTTAATCGGAAAGTACTATCTCCTCCATCTCCTTTAGCAAATAATAATACAGTTACATGTAATAATTTAGTGTTGTAATAGGAAATACTAAAAATGCCAACAACCATTCAAGCAAGAACTTTCATTCTTTTAAAAATGACAATTCAAAATTAAATGGGAGGTTAACGTGATCCCCTTTGTGCAGCTGAGTCTGCTACATATGTGAGAGATTTGTGTCATTTTTTTTGTACCGGCTTAAGCATGTGGGATCAGACACAGATGAGGAGTTCTGAACTTTTCTGCAGGCAGATGAGAGTTCAAGCTGAAGCAGCAGCACAGATCTTGCATTAGCCAGTCCAAAAATAGTAAAGAAATCCCTTTTCTACGTTTAGTACTGTGTGGAAGGGTTTATGTGTTCATTGAGAAGCTCCTAGGCTAGCTAAAGTTTTACAAGAGCTATATCTCTTTATTTCTACAGTCAAAAGGATGTAGGAGTTTTGAATACTAGCACGATATTATCTCCCTTTTTGCTTTCATTGCATTCAGCAAGGCTGGCTCCACTAAATAGCACATAAATCTTAACTGTCTGTAATAGGAAGATGTTTTTGAAAAAGAGTTTCTTGGAAGACTATTATCTATTTTGTACCACTTTTTCTTGCCTTGTTCTGTCTCTTTTTTCTTCTATGAGAAGGAAACAGATTTTTTTCCTCCCTTTTTTTTTTTCTTCTCCTCTCCCCCCCCCCCCCCCCCCCCCCCCCCCCCCCCGCCCCGCGATCTTATTCTTGTGGGTGATATATAAGAGCACTGATACAATGTAGTTTTTCAGTTTGGCAGCTTTTTTAAAATGGACTCCACAGCATGATCTGACCAGTGACAAATGACCCAACACTTCCACTTGGAATACCAATGCTAAATTATCTGGCTTCATGGGGTCTGATGGAGACGCAGTGAGAATTAAAAAAAATTACTGCACAGGAATGGTGGTGACTGATGTAGGGTCTGCATGCTGAGCTTTTGACCTCCACCGTTTCTACAGTAACTGCACGATGTATTGTGCTTTCTATTCTCAGATTCACATTGGAAGCCAATTAAATTAAAAGGCTATTCATTTCATTATATTTATCTCCAGGACACTCAAATAGATATACAAACAATTCCTGTTCAGAGATCCCTGCATCAGAGAAACTGATATTGTATTGTTAATTTGTGATAACAATGTAAACCAATATGCAATCTGCACTGATTTAAAAGATGCGTGTAGGATGTACACTGAACTTACAAAACAGTGATTAGGGAGATCATGAAATTAAATCTTCCGAAGGGCACTTGTTTCAAACCCTCAAGGCAGCTCTGTTTCTGGTTTAATCAGAATAGCTAATCATTGTAACTCACACTTTCCAAGAGCCAGATTTATCAATACTAGGAAATATGGATTTGTAATATTCATAGAATCATAGAATCATTCGGGTTGGAAAAGACCCTTGGGATCATCAAGTCCAACCATTAACCCTAGTCTACAAAGTTCACCCCTCAACCATGTCCCTCAACACCACATCTAAACAACCCTTAAACACATCCAGGGATGGTGCTTCAACCACCTCCCCGGGCAGCCTATTTCAATGTGTAACTACTCTTTCTGTGAAAAATTTTTCCCTAATGTCCAGTCTAAACCTACTCTGTTACAGCTTGAATCCATTCCCTCTTGTTCTGTTGCTAATTACCTATGAGAAGAAACCAGCACCAACCTCTTTACAATGTCCTTTTACTTAGTTGTAGAGAGTGATGAGCCTTAGCCTCCTCTTCCTCAAACTAAACAGTCCCAGCTCCTTCAATTGCGCTTCATAAGATTTATTCTCCAGGCCCGTGACCGGTTTCATTGCCCTCCTCTGCACTCGCTCCAGTGCCTTGATATCTTTCTTGTATTGAAGTGCCCAAAACTGGACACAATACTCAAGGTGAGGCCTCACCAGTGCTGAGTACAGGGGGACAATCACCTTCCTACCTTCTGCTGCTCACATTATTTCTAATGTCAACCAGGATGCCATTGGCTTTCTTGGCCACCTGGGCACACTGCTGGATCATATTCAGCCGCTTGTCAATTAGAACACCCAGGTCCTTTTCTACCAGGCAGCTTTCCAGCCACACTTCCCCAAGCCTGTAGCATTGCATGGGGTTGTTGTGGCTCAAGTGCAGGACCCAGCACTTGGCTTTGTTGAAGCTCATACCACTACGTTGGCCCATCAAGCCAATCTATCCAAGTCTCTGTGTAGAGCCTCCCTATCCTCATGCAGATTGACACTCCCACCTAACCTGGTGTCATCAGTGAACTTACTGATGATAGACTCTATGTCCTTATCAAGATCATCAATAAAGTTGTTAAACAGAAATTGTCCCAACCCTGAGCCCTGAGGAATACCACTTGTGACCAGCCGACAGCTGGATTTAACTCCATTGACCCCCACTCTTTGGGCCCGTCTGTCCAGCCAGTGCTTGATCCAGCAGATTGTATACTCATCCAGGTCATGAGCAACCAGTATTGAACAGTTACAGTCTCAGGAAAGCTTGGTGAAAATAAAAGCTGTGAAAAGGTAGTCGGTAAACACTTTGCTGCTTTAAAAAAAAGGCAGTGGAGGAAATGAGAGAATATTTCCTACTAAAAATAAAGCAAGAATCATTTGAGGACTGATCCGCCAATCTGAACAATGAAGAAACATATTCTCAAATATGCTGTTCTCTTAAGAACTGGTCTTATCTCCAGTTCAGTAAAACATTAACATTTTTGTCAAAACACAGAAAGGAAACTGATACAAAACATTATTGTACTGCCTGTATTTTCATTCTAAATTAAACATCTGGTATAGTTCCCTATGTCACTTACAACAATAGTAATTTCTGATCTGGAGGAATGAGCTTCTCATTGAAGGGAATAGCAAATACTTGAACACCATCCTGCAGGATAGAAAATAACAGCCTGCAACATGCCATTTGTAGATCATTTTTTGCAGGCTAGCAACCACAAATTGAAACTTGCCTATCATCGATGGCAGACCAAATGTTAGGGCTTTCATAATAGTCATGGTACTGAAGGCATGTTGATAAAGTAGATGTGGTCTTATAATGGAGGCAGCAGCCTTCACTGCAGTTTATCTAGACACGTCTGGCAGGATATAATAAGCTAAACAAGGTTGAAATGACAAAAATGTCTCCAGGCTTATGAATACCTGGAACACTATTTCTAGGAAAAACCTGGCAGTTTAGACACAATTGGCAAACACTTAACTCCCTTTTCAGATAGATGAAACCATTCTGGGCCAAAATCTTCACCTGCAGTGCTGAAACTCATGGACTTTCCACTGGGGGTGAGCTTGGAGATGATTCTCTGGGTTGAGAAAATAAACTTGCTTCCTCCTGATATGACTAAAAGAATGTTTTTCTTCCCTCCCTTCCTTTCAGTAGAATTACAATTAGTTGTTGAAGTACTCAAGACAAAAAAAATTAAAAGTGAAAAAGTAAAAAAAAAAAGGTTTCTTAAAATGGCTTAGAAACAGAATCAAATATGAAAATTTCATTAAGGTCATATAAGCATTCCTAGTCATCCTCTGCTACAATAACTAGAAGGCACTCAATAAAACAAAAGGCAACTGATTTAGAGATGGCTGAAGGAAAGACTCTTTTCAACAGCGTATTATTAGCCTGAGGATTTTATACCACACAGTAACAATCAGGTCAGCAGTTTAGCTGGCTTCCCCAAAAAAAACCAGCATGAAAAAATCATTGCAAACCAAAACACCTCGAGGGCTTTTTTTATGTGCACACACACACATTCATATTTAAGAGAACAGGTGGAACAGCAGAAAGCAAGCTCAGCACAGTAAGGGCCAGAAACTCTGTGAAGGCACATTTTTCTATAATTTGCCATGCTGTAAATTTTCTTGACCCATCTTCTGACATGCCTGGAATGGGCCCTGCTAAAAGAGAAGATACTGAATTACAACATCCATAGGTCTGATATGGAGCCTCCAGTATTTCTGTATCCTTTGCTGCCTAATTTCCTTGCTTTGAGACAGTTTTCCTTGTTATTGTAATTCCTTTGCAGAACATTAACCTTGAATTTGATGCAACAGTGATGGGGCAAAACTTTTTCTTTCTACCTCAGTTTCACAGCTTAGGTGATGAGGTCTCCAAGAAGGAATCTCTGTCTTTGTCCTTTTATTTTTGTTTGTCTCCCTAACAGTCAGTTTCTAATAAACACTCCAATGGCTTTTCAAAGCTTTCTGTATGACACCTTCCAAACTAAGCCTTTTCCTCAAGGTGTGTTACTTCAAAAAGAGAGGATAGGAAGAGCCCGTCCTGGTTTTTTTAAAATATTTTTTAATTTTAAAAAATGAATTAAAGGACTACTTTTTCTCTTAAAAAAAAAAAATAAAATTTTTGTGATTAGAAAAACCTGGAAGGAAAAACTCTAAGTGGAACTCATTACTGCAATGTAATTGTGGCCAAAGACTCAACCAGATTTGGAGGAGGACTTGATTTTATAGCAACAACAACACTCAGTAACAATAGCTAATGATAAAAA
Source organism: Actenoides lindsayi (assembly GCA_025331215.1). Classification (NCBI taxonomy): domain Eukaryota; kingdom Metazoa; phylum Chordata; class Aves; order Coraciiformes; family Alcedinidae; genus Actenoides; species Actenoides lindsayi. The sequence goes on along the minus strand of WTSP01009736.1, from coordinate 31,953 downwards.
TATGTATAATGGAATGGAAAAAAATCCTTGTTTCTTGTAAGGACTTAATGTGTTCAGGACAGGATCTGATTATGAAAGATTACCTCTTTTTTTTTTATTTTTATGAGGTGCTCTGCAGAATCACTTCAAACATGCTATACTGTCCAGTGCTATGAAAAGACCTAAGATCTGGAAGTTTATTCCTGTGAAAGTGACAGAGAAAATACACTTTTAAATATGGAAAAGTAACTGATTATCCTGATGCCTGTGGATATTGACAGTGCAAGTGAATACTGCACCATGCACCTATTCAATTATGTTATGCTGCTTTTGCATTTTGTTAGCTGATAAAATTAAGTGCATTTTGCACAAGAGTGATGAAAAAAGAAGGAAGTGTAAAATAGGTCAGATTTTCTCAGCACACTTGGACAGTTTTTAAATGTAGATCTTCACAAAAATCAAAAGCATCATAAAGAAAACAGTTTCCAGGGAAAAATAAACCAATGGGAGTTTTTCCTGAAACACCCCAGTAGAGTGGCTAATGTGTCCCAACTGTGAACAGACATTCAATACAAGACACCAACCAGTCCATAGTAACCCACTTAAAATCCCAGTAGCACACACTTGGGGTTCCCAGCACTTCCAGTCTCGCTCCACCCAGCTACTTCTGCTGTGTCTCAGGACTTGCTGATGTGGGCAAAGGCAAAATTTCAGAAGAAACATCTTGACTCTAAGTTATGGTTGGATCAACTATCTAGTTGCACTTTTCTGTCCTTACCCTGATTTCCATTGCAGCAAAACCAAACTCAGATGAAGAGGAGACCAACAGTGAGAAGCACACCACCTCTGTGCTTTATTACTTCCACTGAGAACAAGGTGGAAATCAATTCTTTCCCACTTTCCTGAAAGACCCTCCACCACCTTGGTATATTTACTATAAAGGCAACTGTGAACAGCAGGACCTGAACTGCGAAATGAGGGGTAGCAGTCAAGGGAATGCAATGTAGTCAGATAAGGGGGGGATGCAAGATCCTTAAAAAACATCAGGGGAGAAGCACAAACAAATAACAACACAGTGACCTTATATTCTGAAGGGTAACTATTCCTATGGATGCTTCCCCCTACTAAATAAAACAAAACAAAAAACAATCCACTTTTTATTCACTGAAATATGGTACCTCCTTTCAGAAACTGATGATTCACATATGACATACACAAGGCAGTGCTGATAGAAAAAACCCGTTTCTCACTAAGAGTAAACTCAGCAAGTCTCGCTGTCCAAAATGCTGATCTTTGGTGATACTGAAGTAGGGCATCTCTAAAAAAAAAGCTTTCTTGTAAGGAAGATTAAAAAAAAAATAAATAAATAAGTCAGAGTCACATATCCAATAAAAGCTTACTAAAGAAAAAAACAAAATCCCCTGAGACTTACAGCAGAAGTTTATAACAAGGCCCTCCTTAGTTAAAGTTATGGTGCTTTCTGAGGAGAGCTATGGAGATAAAAAGAGTATCGCTGTAGAGGAGATAATTTTCTTAGTTCATTTGTGTAATTAGAGGTTTAAGCCATGAGGATCAACCATGTTCTCACTTGAAACGTCAAATGTGAAGCTCTTCAGTATTCATATTTTAGGAATTAGGCCAAAAAAGTTTTAAAATCAGAGGGTATTTTGACTGAACATTTAGTTCAAAGTCTCTCTCAAGTAAACCTGAGTGTATTAAATTTAATTTTTCATGACTGATTAGTGTGTACATTTGAACATCATTTGCGTCTCACATTCTGCTACCTACCACCTGGAAGCCCGACAAGACTTTTAATAACTTTGTTACAGCTACCTTGTGGAACAATTTAATCGTATAAAATCTTATAATACAGATGCACAGGTAAAACAACACCAGATGCTGGCTTCTGGTCTTGTCATGCTGCTTTAGCCCTTTATTTCTCCCCCTGCCATACAGAATAGCCCTACTGCACAGTGACCACCTTCAAAGGATGGTTACTTCCAGGAACAAGCTGGTTTTTTTCTGTCTAACATCTAAGATGCGCAGTCCCTGAAGGAGCAATAGAGACACGGGTCTCCATAAGCCCAGATCTTACTGAGCAAACCTCCTGATCAAAGAGATTATCTGATAATGTAGAGCTGTTTATTTTTTTGTTGAACAGAGAAGATAATACTGAGAGGACAATACCCACGTAACTGCTTGAAATTCCTCACTCAAACAAGAATCCTGCATACCTTTGGCACAGGGCTACCCTCTCTAGCCAAAGAGCTGTCTAAATTAAGCATTTGGATTTTTAGGATAAAATGGCTTGAAGTCATTGTTGCTGTTGGTTCTGCAGCAAAACAATGGAAGATGAAGAAGCATTGCAAACAAGTAAGGTGACATCGTCCACCAACGTGCAGCACTTCTTACTATGCAGCATATTTGCAAGTGTTTCACATTTGAATGGAACCATTTATCTTTATAACCTTTACTTGCTAGACTGTATTTCATTTCTTTCTTTCTCTGACCTTCAACTCCTCTGTCAGAGACGGTACAGAAAATATGCAGTGGCAATGGGAAGGAGAGAGTATCAATTTATACCACAGACTTTGTGACTAATCGCTGAGTAGCATCACTTCAGAATGAACATAGTCTCTGAAAGGTTCCCATATGTTTGAGGCTGACTGTGTGCACGTATGTTAATCAGCTTCAAATTAGGATATTAGAACACAACTTTGCTAAGCAAACAGCTGAGAAGATCAGCAAATATTCATCAGTGAGAAGAAAACAGAACTTTGGATTCCCATCAGCTTCTGGCTGATCAACACTCAGCCTGGAGAAGGAAAGAGCCCTTGCAGAGGGCATTAGGTTGATGAGACCACTCCCTATATTGAAGTGTGTTAGCTAGACTGCATCTTTCCTGTTCCCTCCATCAACCACAAAAATTTACCTGCAACACAGAATGGATGTTGTCTAGGCAAAGTTCCCTTGCCACAACCGGTGAAAAGATTTTTATTTATTTTTTTCTTACAAGCTGCCAAAATGAACCATACAAGTAGCCACACAGAACAGCAAGTTGCTGAGTAATTCACCTTTTCTACACAGCAACAGAGGGTCAATGTGCTCCAGGTCCTAACAGACTGGCATCCTCTAGCCTGGAGGATTTCTCTTTCACAGAACTCCCCCAGCAAACCCAGTAGCACAGCCCACTGTGCCACGGCTCCAGATCAAGTACACACTGCACACCACCTGGACTCTGCAGCAGTGGCTACATACAGCCTCTCTCACAAGTGCATATTTTACATGACAAAACCAGACTTGATAATGATAATTTAACCCTCATATTTCTTCTTGATCTCCACTTGGTCCCTTTCTTTGGTACATGTTGGAGGCCTCAGCACAGGAAAGAGCAGGTGTGGAAGTATCTAACAAGATACTCATTAAGACCAGATTTTGATAGAGAAGGCAAGCCAAATCACCCCCAAACTTCTTTTTCTCAGCATCCCGCTTTAAGGAGTGTTTTATTTACCGCTAGAAAAATTACCTACAGCAGTATTTGTGGGGAAATAAAGCCTACAGTAACAGTTAGATTCCATTTCGTCTGTTCTACATTGAATATTCTGCTTGGAAATCCAGAGAGCAGCTACATTGTCTTTATATAACACAGGTAACAGACAATCAGAATGAGGTATCTGGGCACTGACCTGCATGATTTTAGTTTTCAGCATGCTCCCCCTCCCATCTTCTGCATACATTTGTGAAGAATGAATTACATTCACCCTTTCTGACTCAGTTCTATTCTTTTTCAATCCTAATAGAACACTTGAGGTTTGTAAGTGAACTGTGCTAGGCTGGGTCATGTTTTCAAATGAAAAAAAAAAAACCCAAACAATCCTGCAGTAGATTGATATAATTTTGGTTTCATAGCTGACAATCATTTTTCATCACTGTTTCAAGCATGAAAGATTTAGCAATGGCTGCATAAAACTTCAGCGGTACAAACCTTTGATGTTCTGTCAAGCAGCTTTGCTTTTCTCTCTGTCATACACACTACAACCACAAATTACTACCTGGCAATCCTAGGTGAGGATTATGAAGATTATTAGAAAAAGCTGAGGTCTGAAGAGTTATTAAAAGTACCGTTGCATTTCAGCAACATGCAAACAAGCAGTTGTATTCTTCACAAAAATCCTGATTTTCTGATTTTAATGCGCTGCTGACTTTTTTTGCTCTCTCAGCTGATCTCTTTGGCTGGGCATTTTCACCTCAAATTCCAAGTAATCAAACTGTTATGAACATTGTCTATGAAGAGAAAACACTAAAAAACCTGAAAAAGAACATTAGAAATCTGCTTGTGGGCTGCAAACACATGCAGAAGCCAAGCAGAGCACATGTTTTTCTGAAAGGCCTGTTGTGTTGCTTGGAGTGTGAGCTCTGCAGGAGAAAGCTACCTGACAATATAGAAGTAGAATATAGGATTCTGTTTTAGTTTAAATTTCTGCCTTCATGAATGGATGCACCATCTATTTCACTATTAATAAAAGAAAGCAGAGCTAAGTACTCTGAATTCAGGACTATTCAGTCTATTCAGACTACCCTGTCTTGAGCTCCATGGGACTGTCCAGAGGTTTCTTGTGGACCAGAAACAAGTAAAATGCAACCGATGCATCACCACTAAAGTTGGTGCTTAAAAGTCCATGTCTTGTCCAGTAAAGCTTGTCACCTAAACAATTACTTTTTTTTTTTCTTAGTATTATTTTTTTTCCTGACTTGCAATTTTACTTTACCAATAGCATCTGCAGATCACTCTGTTCTGTATTTTGCTATGACACTAAATCTGTGGATGGAGGTGCTGTAGACCCTTGGACCATCCCCTAACTACTGTTGCAGGTTTTGGGATGCAGGTCTCGGAGATTTTTCTTCATGACTACAAGGGATTTTTATCAGCCAAACAGGCTTTAGCTGTAAGATGGGGATAACAAAACTTCTCTAAGTAACCTATCTGCCAAAGGTTACGCAACGAGGGGAGATTAAGGAATATCAACATCTTCCTCAGAGCCTTGGAAATTAATAATAAAGTTTGTTATTAAGTTTGAGAATGCTGTTTAGGCTCTGTTGCAAATATTTTACAGGAAACTGCCCTTTTTGAATAAGCTCTAATGCAATCTAGGAGGAGCAGAGCAATTGAATGAAAGGATGGGAGGGAGGTGAAAGTAGTAAATAAGTGAAAGAAATAGGCACAGTTGTCCTTGCAAGATTTGCAGATGAGTGTTTCATACACATAATCATGCTCAGGCAGATAGGTATTAAGATCCCCCAAAAATGAGTCTATCCCACAATGATAGGACTAGGTAATTAACTCCAAATGTCTCAAATTTCATTGCTCTCAACATTTAAGTGACCTCTTCAGAGACCAGACAGTAATGAAAGACCAAATCAAACAAACTTTCCCTGTCTCACACCTTAAGAAGTCAATGAGCATATACACGCACCATTTATGTGATTACTTTTTGCTGTGCTAATACTCTCATTTCCTTCTCATTATTTCATTATCACATACTCAAATGAACTCTGCAGGATAAAGGTACAACTCAAAAATTGGTCACTGAAAAAAAGCTGCTGAATAACATCTGACACACACAAATCCATTTGTAGATAATCCCCAATCAGCAAAATTCATTGACTAAATTATGTGCGGTTAATTACTCACTCATCTCTCACCACACAGCTTTCCCCTTCTCCCCTTTGACGAATTCCTGAAATGATCAAAATGCTGATCACAGCCCAACAGTTTATACAGCCTCTGGCCTTTGTGTCTCCCTTCCAGTTTCTTCCCTCCAGTCCTTTAGCAAGCAAGCACTTTGGTTCAGTAATTTGGCAAACCGGTGAAATTTTTACTTGCAATTATATAACTGCTGCAAGGCACTCCCGTCAGCAGGAATGTCATCCAGGAGATTCACAGCTGTAAAAATGCATAAACAGCCATCATTCCCCACTGCAGGGCTTTTATTTGGTATGCAGTCCATAGTTCTTTGATTTATTAGAATGAGAAGCAGTGCAAAAACACTGTCAGGCTTCTGGAGCCACTGAAATATTAGATTGCTCCATTCACGTACATCATGCTCGTGAAAAGTATGGGAATCTGCTAGGCTATAAATTAGAAGATCCTGGAGATGTGGGGTGGGAGGAGGAATCATGAGGGTAAACTTAGCTTGTGATTAGCTTTAAATCTGGGGAAACATTAAACAATTCTGGCTGTTTCATGATTTACACTTTCTCTTTCACACTGCTCCTTTATTTAGAATTTTCCAGCAGAAGTGCCGATCCACACTTTCCCTGCTCCTGGCTTTCAGCCACTGGGGCCAGCAGGATCTGCTTGCTCTGTTGAACATTTTTGCCACATGTCCTCTTTGGAAACCACTTATTAAGGTCTTAGACCTGATGTATTTTCAACTCTGCTGTGAAGGCCTTACAGAAGATGCTGCTTTGGCTAACAAGGCCTTCCACCCAGCTGGTGCCCTGTACCATGCTCTTTTCTTCCCTTCACACTTACCATAATCTCACTTTTTGAAGGATCTCTTTTAGACAAATGAGATCTTTTCCCACCCAGTCTGCACAGTGTCTGGTTTATACTATTAACCTAACAGCTCTCTAACTATTAAAGGGTAAACTGCAGCTACAAAATTCATGCTACACAGATTTCTAAACCTGAATCAGTCTTCAGTCACTAGTGACAGTTTGTATTAGATCCCATGATCCAAGGCTTTATAGACCATTTTCAATCCTGAAGTCCAGATCTTCACATCTGATACCCTATTTCTGGAGTGTAAGATTCTGTATGATATTATGTATCTTTCTCACCTCTAATCCTTTTTTTCTGGTGATCTTCCTCTGCACTGATTCCTTGCAAGCAGCCTTAGAAGACACAGCCCTCATTTTTGCTCACATCCTGCACAGAAGCATGGAACCACTGGAATCTCTTGCTTTCCCGTCCCTGTCCTTGCAGGTTTCACAGACAGGTGTGAGATTTCCTTTCAGCTTGCCAGAATTCAAGGGAGAATCTAGCTAGTCTTTCTGTGGTAGCGCTGAAAGCTTAATGGTACCAGAGAAGCCAAACCAAAGTCAGAGTTCAGAGCCTTGATGCTCTACTACACGAACTGCTTAGATAAGCTTATACAACAAGGCAGGCTTTAAGAAAAAAAAAAATAAATCCATATCAGTAAAACATCTTTTTACCTCATTTCCTTCTGACTTGTTTTAGAAGTTTCTCCAGCTAACATTATGAACTATTTCATCCTGGTTCTTTTCAGCTACAGAATATTCTTACAACTTTCTTTTTTTTTTCCTTACTCTAATTTTTCACACAGATATCAACATTTATGCTTTTGGCTCTTCACACAGAAGGGACCTTTTCAAAAGAGTAGAGTGGACTAGATCTTACTGTAGAGTTGTTCTTTTAAGGTATATTCTAGGGCTCACTCCTGGGTCAATAAGGGAAGAAAAAGTGTGAGCATGCAACTTTGGGAGGGACAATATACTGCAGCCCTTACCTAGTCATTTTGTAGCTAACCCTCTTTAAGACAGCACTCTTCCACATGGTAAATAGGCTTATTTATTCTTCTCACATCTCACTCTTAATGCTTTCAATGTAGCCTAACTAGACAAGCAACCAGCTTCTATCCTTGGATACCAGCCCAGTTCTCCTTGACTTCACCAGCATACATGTACTATCTGAGGAAACAATTCAGCTAAGTACAGTATTTACTGTACATGCTAGTCATTAAAACAGCTACCAGCTCCTGTTCCATAAGCAAAGATATGCATTTCAGGTCACTACATAAACTGACTTTATAGTGATTTGCAGAGGCCATTAACTCAGCTACAGCCCTCTGCTCACCCTTAAGAGGAGGAAAAAGGATGACATCTTCTGAAACAGCAAGACCCTACTCTCCTCTCCTGCAGAGATGGTGGTACAAACCAAGAGAAACACTGCACATCTCACTCACTGCTTGGTCTCCAGTGAGGACTTGACCTAAATTCTGAGGCACACGAGGAAAACCAATTTGAGATCTTGCAGCTGATCCCTTTAACATGAGAAGGTGGGAGAGTGCCTTCTTGTAAGACAATGCTACATAACAGAGTCATTTCCAGGACTATCTCTGGTGTCCTGCGTCTCATTTTTCCATCTGTAAAATAGGGCTAATGCTTTTCCCTCACATATGGATGATAATGAGATGAAACATGCTCAAAAATTTAGTCCATAAAAACATGAAAGTTTAATTCAGTATAAACTGTGAGCAACTTTAAAGTTTCAAAGACAATACAATGCAGTTTTCTAATCCTGTTTCAAGATGCTAATGTCTACTCTGCTACTGCAGTTTGCTTTGCAAATGCATAGCTGTCAAATAGAAGTCATTAGGGGAAGTGGGGAAGAAGCTGGAGTTTTTGTAAGAAGTGATCAGGAGGAAATTAGTTTGTGTTGATTATGAATTTTGCATCAGTAGATTTCAGTGCTAAGCCAATTGCAGCAACCAGTTTATATCCCCCAATAGCTATTGTTTTGAGCTATCTTCAGATGCAAACTGACCTCCCAGAATTACTTTATAGGCCATTCACATTGCAGAGAATTTCTTTGCAGGTGATACCCCAAGGCAGGTATCTTCAGACTAAAAGCTGACACTGTGTAGAGCTCATGTATAGCACCAGCTCAATGGAGCTGTGTTGATAGATGAGGATCTGATTTGTAATCAAAAAGTAGAAGAATCAGCTTCTGGTATGAAGGTACGGAGTCTGCTCTGAACTCGGTGGCTCTATAGTTTTAGACAATGGCTGTTAAAATTTTTTGTGCAGAGAAACATCCTGCAGGAGGTACCTGCTGCTATCACCTAAACAGTCACAACACATTGCCTATGCAGTTGTGCCAATAAACTCATCATGGGGTCATCCTATACATGAAATCAGTAAAATATTCCAAGCTGAAATTAATTTAATTCTAGATCATTTACCTAATCTGGCTAAAGCACAGCTGCAGAAGAAATTTCATAAACACAGCCAAAGAAGCAGGAGTGTGTAAACATCTCTAAAACTATGATGGCTGTCTTCGGGGAAAAAAAACCACTTTTGATAGCCTTCCCAGAAACCAGTCCTCACAGAAATCATCCTCACCTGCTATAACCAAAAAGCAGTTGATGAGAGCCCTTTGTCTGGTAGTAATCAATTTAAAAGAAGAAGAAAAAAAAAAAGTCATAATAGAGTTCCTTCTCATGACACTCACTCTTCAGGGCTGCATGTCCATTGTTAATAGCTAAAAAAAATATTTTTTCAAGAAATTCTTAATGCTATTTCCATTGTCCCTTGTACTGCAGGTTGGTGGCATGCTGAAGACCTCTTCTTGTCAGAGCTTTAAATAAAGGACAGACACAGCTTGCTCCAACTTAGATCTGACACTTTTCCTCAAGATTAAATAGGTTACTTACAGAGACAGACAACTCACTAACTTCAAAGCTCCCCATTTTAACTAACAAGATACAAATTGCTTCCCCAGTGAATCCTCTCAAGGGAGTAACGCAGGATAAACCTGCGATATTTGCATTAATTCATCTTTAAACATATAGTGGAATAGATTCTGTTTCCTTAATACATTTTCACATTATTTAAATGGACTTGTTTTAAAAGCCAGTAACATGCTTGCTTTGGGGATATTTTGCATTTATATTTACTTTTTAGCTGGAAGTTCATTTTATGGGAAGATTTATTGGAACTAAAGCAGTTGAGAATTACAAAGATTTTAGAAAGGATTTACATCTGAAGCTACTTTCATCCTGATTTTCAGTAATGCTACTTTTCTCAGTTTAGTGACAATTAAGGATATTGGAAATATTTCCAATATCAGAGTGCCCCAGCAATCTCAGCTGCTAAGGAAAGTGGGGTTTTACTGTGCTTGTCCAAATACCTCCTGCCTATAGAGTGGCTTTGATCAGCAGATATCAAAGCACTTTGCAGAGGCTTTCAATGTCATCCTCCCATTTTTGCAGTGAGAGAACATATACAGAGGAGTGATGGGGACAATATTGTTTGAAGGCCAGCAAAAGAAAGGTTAATTTGGATATTTTTGTTTGATCACAACAAATACCATATCTTACAATGTGCTCACTCACTGTCCGCTCCAGTTTTGTCCATGTGAGACCATTATTGGCGTATTCCTGTGCTACCTTGTCTTGGTTTCAATTCACTGTCCAGTTACCTACTCTTTCCTCTGAGGCCAGGGGAACTCTGCAGCAGAGCAGGTATAAAAGAGGACCACATATCACCTCAGTGCACAGTCAGCATCTTTTAGTTTAATCTGACAGTAAAAGTGGACTTTAGTAAAATGCTGTCAATAGAAGGACCCAAGGCATAATTCAGTTCTGGATGGAAGACTATGTATGCACAAATCTGTAAGATTGTGTAAGTTCAGACATCCATCAAAGTGAAGGAAAACCTTTCTGGGACTCAGCCGCCAGCTCCTCTTGAGTCCAAAGAGCTCTAAGGCTCCATGCACTCTCATAGGATTGCTGTCCTGAGAAAACAGAGCTGTTGTGCAGCTTTCATGGCTGACCTAACCCACAGCAGCAACACTCAGTGTCATATGGTGTCAGCAATGACACCCCATTGCCTGAACAGCTGCATCACTCCTAGCCTTTGTTTTATCTTCCGATTAGCTGCAGGAAATAAGCTATCACACAGAAATCAAACTGACTCACATTGCATTATTTGGGAACAGTATTTGTGCAAAGATTCTCTTAAGGTTCCATATTTTTTAAATAAAGTTCACAACTGAGTATTATGAAGTGTTGGGAAAAAAACCCCCAAAAACCAAAACACAAAAAAATGCACCAAAAAAACAAGCCACTTTGATCACCAAGTAAATGCTTTTGAGTTCTTTACTGGCTTTAAGATTTACTGTTTAGCCACTCCAATTACTATCATTTGCAAATGTTTCCTCTATTAACAGGAGAAAAGTGATTTGTGGGCAGTGAATGGGAAACAAGACATCAATTTAACGGGGCCATTTGGGGTTAGCATAAAATGACAGAACAGCAGGAATCAGTTAAAAGCTTCTCCCTCAGCAATCAAAGCCCTGCAATTTGGGGTCTTTTCCTCCAATCAAGTAGTGTATTGATGAGAAACCAGTCCTGATAATGACCTTTGAAAGACCTCATTCTAGCCTACTAGGATAATTAATTTCTCTAACTTTGGTGTCCTAACAGGAGCTCAGCAAAAGCACATCATCTACACAGTCCCTGGAGCAGCATGACAAATAGCAGAAACCAAGGACAGGAGATTTCTTTTCCCTTAACTTGGATGACTTTTTTTTTTTTTCCCTCTTCCTTTGAATGGTCCTAATCTCAGCCTGACTATGCGAATACTGCTTTTTCTATGTATATCTTCCTCTCTGCTACCTGTATGTCCCAGTTCATTGAAATTATGAATAGTCTGTCCTTACAAGTTCACCAGTCCTACTGTAACTTAACACACTAGTTCCTTCCTGTGTTACATATTTTTAAGTTTCATTCTGTAAGCCTGCCTCCCAGATCAAGTCACACTCACACTTCATTCCAAGTTTTAGCTCAGTTAGTTTCACTCTTTTGTCAGTGCTGAAAAGAAACTCTCCTTCCTTTTAGAAAAGTAGACGTGGAGTGCTGAACGCCAGCTTTCCGAGGTGGGAAGTGGTAGGTGTTTGCTCTCAGCCCCACTGACACTGGGAGTCATATTTCATTACATGAATATAAATCTCCAACCAGTGACAACAAGCCTGCCCGGGCAGACTACATTACTAGGAAGGGATCAGAACAACACAGGATCTTTCAGCTAATTTTACTGATCATTCTGCAACTCACTTTTAGAGCTCCAGTTTTCAGTTTTAAGCCTCTGCCTTTTTCCAGTACCCCACAGCTAATGATACCCATCATCACTATGACTGCTTGTTGTGGTTTAACCTCTGCTGGCAGCTAAACACCACACAGCCACACAGCCACTGCTTCCCCTCCCTCTCCCCTCCACCCCCCCCTCCCATAGGATAGGAAGGAAAATCAGGAGGAAAAAAAAAGGTGAGAGACCCCAGGGATTGAGGGAAGGACAGTTTAATAAAACAGCCCAAAGAGAGAAGTGACAGTACTAGTGATAGTACTGATGAAATTATATACAAAGCAGTAATAGAAGCTGGGAAGGCTGTACCTGTGATCTAAAACACCAACTCTCCCTGCTCCAACAGCACCAAAGCAAGTTGAAAACAGACACCCCGAACCCAAACCAGCCCTGCCCTTATATAGGGGCATGACTTATCCCATTGGTTCTGTTATTTATGCCAGCTGTGGCCCCTCTCAGATGCAGCCCCCCCCCCCCCAGCTGCTTGGGCCAGTAGCTATTTGTGGTAATTAACCCAAACCCAGGACACTGCTCTGTTGTGGAGTTCTGCTTGTAAAATGGGAACAAAATTTACTGCCAGGAGCTGGTAGGAACCCCAACTTTTAAATATCTCATGTTGCACTTCAGTGATTTTTAAAGCTCCTAATGCCAGCTCAGAAATACCGTGAAATACTGACCTGGTATGAACTCACTCTGTCAGTTCATATTTGTTCAAAACATCAGCAGGGTTTATGCCAGATCTAAGATCATCCATCCCCCCCATAGCTGGCAGAAAGGTGACACAGAAATTACAGATCTTGCAAAGGCCGTCCTGTGTGCCCCAGCTAATTCACCAGAAAGGCACCATGTTGAGCTGTGCCTGATTCACATCAAATCCGTATAAGTATTTGGTCAGTGAACATAGCATCCTGAATAGTGCTGGTCTTGGAAACGCAGTGGGGATGCAGGGAAAGCTTCTTCTCCTAGCTGTGTCTTGGGACTCATGCTCTTTGCCATCTTACTATGAGTCAATAAAGACTGTGAGCAGAGGGGTGAAGGAGAGTGCTTGGTAGGGCAATTACAGGCTATACTTGAAACTGTTTCGATAAGCAGGGTCAGCCAGCCTGCTCATGCCCTGGCACTGAGAAGGAAAAACAGCTTATGTACCACATACCGTAAAGAAACCACTACATGAAGCATGGAGGACAAAGGCAAAAACATGTATGGGGTTTATCCTAAGGCAGCAAACCAACCTCTCCCTTTTATGGTCTAGAAAAGACTCAAGCATAAGCAACTTTAAAAAAAATCATTTAAATAGTTGTCATGACTGTATTCTTACCTTCGGTCTGTTGATTTGGCTCCCATGATGCCTGAATAGTTGAAGTCAGTTTAGTTTCTATTGTCTGTGGCTGATGAAAGCTGCTATTTCTGATTAGGTACTTTTCCTCTGTATTCCAGATCCCTGACCTTCATTTCTCTCCTTTGGCATCCTTTCTCCCTAAGCACTAATGGTGTCTGATGTGAGTAGCACTACCAGCGTGCCCTGGTGGGTAAGGAGTAAAGAGAGAACATGCTACACCTTAGCTTAAAAGAGCAACCAAAGGAAAATATCCTCACATCTGGAATTGCCTTTATATTGTAATACACCCATGCTCTGGAAATTCTGCAGGATTTAGTATTTCTAAGCTAAATACTGGTTCTTGGTTCTTTTACTCATAAAAGGTCCCACTACAGAAACAAGCCAGACATGCCAAGCTCCAAGTCTCTATGAATTTATTTTGTTGCATCACAACCTCCTAAGAACAAGGTGTTAGAGAAGTAAGTAGATGTTTCCATGTATGCTTTTAAGGTAGATGTGAGACCCCTTCCCCTCCCCTGAGCCCGCTGCAACCACTGACTTTATGAAGACAAAAGTATAAACTAGCCTTTGCAGATCACAATTCTTACACCCTACCAAAAAAAGTGAACTAATGTTCATTTGTCCTTTTAAGTGCAACCAGCAATTGGCTGGAGAAAGTGAAGGAACACTGAAATACATACATACACACACATAAGAATTATCCTGTCCTCTCCTGCCATGCTTGGTGCATTCAGCACATCCAGATCTTGCTAGCAGCTCATCAAAGCACTGGGATGTCCCACCCTCACTTAGCCCATCATTTCCACCAGGTGCTCCCAGTCCCCTCAGTCCCAGCACACAGGAAAATTGCTAGGCTTCAACCATATGGAAGCCTCTGATACAGAGCAGGAACAGGAAACTTTAGAGGAGAGCTGCAGACTCTCCTAGAATAACAATAAAAACCAAAATGAGATTCACGGTTGTGAAAAATCACAATCATATGCCTTTCAGCAGCCCACCTATAATCATCTATCACCAAGAATATTATGATAGAGGATCCCAGTTCTTCAGCTCATAAAATCAGCTTACTCACAAAAGCCCTACATCCAGGAGCTTCCACTGCTGCCTTCCTGCAGGGGTCTCCCACTGCATTTTATGCCTTCCAATTCTACACAGCTGCGTGAGTTGTTAGACATGATGCTCAGCACGCAGTTGCTGTCAGCATAAGGCAACACAAGGTGTTTCCTCTTCAGGGAAAAGGAAATCCTTCCTGTACTTAACCACAGCATCACCACTGAAGAGATCTCCCCATGCAAGCCCTTGTTTGTTGTTAGGTTAAAACCAGCTCGGGCTATTTTGAAATGCTGACGCTCCCAGAGCAGTACTTAACATGACTGTGAAGCTTTAAAATGAGATCTAGAAAACTACATTTGCTTTTATCTGTCCAGATGTAAACCACACCAGACCAGACCAGACGATCCCTGAAGGCCAACTATGTTGTCTTTGTCTATAGAAAACAAATAAAAAGGCAATTTTAAAACACTACAATTAAAGGCTTAATACAAATGCATTTCTGATGCTATCTATAAGCTCAGCATTCTTCAAGAAGCTTTTTCAAAATACCAGTGCCTTCAAGCAGAATAGCTGGGTTTGTTGGGTTTGGGGTTTTTTTTGCTGAACAGTCTACAGGCAATTTATACACACTTTCTAATCTTAAAAATACTTTATCCACACTATGCATCTTATGGGCTATGAACTCCAGACACAGATTGTGAAAATCCACATAAAGCCTCATACAGATTTACTGTTCTGCCTATAGATCCACAGCTCAAGACAAAGACTTGTGGTAGAAAAGTTTGAGGGCAAGCATATAAAATCTGATGAGCAGTTTTTCTAAGATTTAGTAGGAACATTTCTACTTGTATGTATCCAGTGGGATTTCAAAATTATTTTCCCTTTCTTGGGCAGTTTTATGTTGTGTTTTGGGAATAATCACACAAACTGAACACTGCAGATGAAAATCCTGGGTGTATTGAGGTCACTGGGGCAATTCCTACTGATACTGATTTCAATTGGGCCAGGCCCTCACTTTATAGGGAAGTTTTGGGGAGAAAGTAAGTTTGGATTTAAAAGAAATGGAGCAGCACATCAAAAAGCCATTTTTAATCTTATTTTGAACATGGTCACACTGCCACGTGAGAAACAGCTCCTTCTATTGCCTTCAGGCACTCAGCAAGTATTCCTGCTCCCACTAATTGTTTGCAAGCATGACAGAATAAGTTGGCTTAAAAGCCACTGCTTTTCACAGTGGCCAGATACTGCTGATGGGCCAAATCCTTCATTTTATCTCTGTGCCAGGATCTCAGCTTCCACTGAGTGCTGAGTTTGGGAGGTCCAAAAAGACCCTCCTTGTTGACAGCAGTTCCAGTTAGCGTCTTTAAGGAGGTACAGGCTTGTCCTGGGCTGTAGGATAAGTAGTATTGTCTATGGGAGGCCAAGAATTCTTGGGTTACTACTCATGAGAACTGAGCATTTGCGAGGAGCCTGTTTTAAACAGGACCTTGCCTTCATCAGAAGCAGTGGCTGTCAGCTCCTGAGGAGCATCCAAGTGGGAACAGGGAGTCCTTCCAACCAAGCAGAATTTTACCTGTGAGACAAACTGAATTCAGCTCTTGGAGTCTTCTTCTTCCCAAACCCAGAATCATCCTATCATTTTTTTTCCTGCCACTTCAAATTCCTTATTTTCTGGTGTGAATACACATGCTTCTCTGCATCAGTGAACACAGTGAGAGACTGACACAGCTCTACCTAACATCAATTTCCAAAGCAAGCGTTCTAGCACTTCTGTCAGATGTCAGCCAGAAATAGAGAACGACCCTTTAGATAAGACAGGCCATCCTTTATTCAGCTTGTCCACTTAGCTCTTACCTGTTCATCAGAGAAACTGAGACTGCTAGCAGCTAGGCTGCTGCTGTCAGCATGGTCCTTCCTGCACCTAGTCACACTGATATCTACCACACTGAGATTTCCATGTCTCTGTATCACACTGTGAAGTATTTCTTATCATTAGATAGTAAAATCTGAAGGGTCTTGGAGATAGACAACACAAAAGAGGGGCTTCAGCATCACTAACCATAAAAATACTTAAAATGAAGTTTCAAAGCTCCTGGAAGGAAACTGTTAAGTACAAAAATAGTCAGAAATGAATAATATGACATAATTAACTGTTCAGCAGAGAACAGCCTCCTGGCACTAGCCACGTCCCTTATTCTGATACAGAAGAGAAGGAAAACTATGGCCTTCTCTGTGCCAACTGTCTTTTAGAATAAACACGAGACCCTCCCTCTTCGTCTCCACATACTTAATAATATTAATAGAACATTACAATATTAATGCTAGTAGACAAGGCCTTTCATAAAGCACATAAATGAATTCTTTCACTCTAACTCATTAGCTTAATCGTCAACCTTTTTACAATGCAACTGATTAACATTTTTATTGTTCTTCCTTGGTTTTCTCCTTGGACTTTTACTTCTTTGGGGATCAAAAGATCTCTGAATACATAAGCCAAACAAATATCCGTGCACAACTCTACAACAAGAGAATTTGCTAAAAGATAACAAAGTAAAGGCTTTCACAACTCATGCTTCAAAGATACTGCTGGAAACAATCATTTAAGAACCACTTTTATTTGTATGTTTAACGCGATTATACACATTCATGAGTCCAACAAGATCTGCACTGTGACATTAAAGATACAGTACAATAACATTCAACATGAGGTACTTCATATTTATATATATATTTGTCCTTTATAAATAATGCCATAAGCCTGCTAAGGTCAAACACTGCTCCAGCACAAACAGGTGCTGGGACCTGAAGTTAGCTGAGTTTATCACAAAAAAAAAAATAATAAAAAATCCCAAAACAGTTCAGTGCAAGAAGTATGTAGAAATTAAAATGTTTACTTAAATACTATTTTAGATATGTTGAAAGTATATTACATTATACTCTCATATCACAGATTCCCCTCACCAGGAAAATCAAACACACAAGTAGCAAAGATGGCAGTTTGAGACAGACTCTACGGAAGAATCTCTATCGACATTACGCTTTCATTCCAGATTGATATAGCTGATGCTTGCAAAATGTCAATCAATGTATTTAAGCTTGGATGCTACTGCTAAACTGACTGAATCCACATTTAGACACCTATTTAAGTGCCCTGATGTACTCAGGTGACTGGTTCTAGTCACCTTGTTATACACCAGTACTATTAGCATCAAGCAGTGCTCAGAATCACACCGTAAGCATCATAAGGTGTTTTGCAGTGCTTATGTTTATTCACCCATATTGGAAAAAATTTGCATGCACCAGCTCCTAAAACCTGGAATGCAGTCAGAGGAATTAAGCTAGAGGCTGCTTCCATCCTCCATCGTCAAAAAGATTTCAGAAAAGTAGCAAATAAAAAAAAAATTAAATAACTGCTCATTTCTACATATTACAGCTACACAGTATTCTGATCTCTTAACTTCTGTTCCAGCCACTGAATGTAGCAGATACCTCACCTTTACTTGGAGATAAGTAAAAACCAAAAAAAGAAACTAAAAATGAGAACCCAAGCCTAGTTATTATACCAGTGCAGTACTCTCCAATTTGTCCCACCAGCTGAAGCACCTATTTTTTTTCCAAACAACTCAGAATGCAGCTTGCTATTGCAAGCAACTTGTCAATCTGATCATCACTCTGAGTAATTACATCTACATCAACTGCTTGCTGTAAAAAAACTTAATCAGCTTATTAGTGCCTTTCTCTGCTTTCAAATGTATTTAAATAAAAGGAACTGCTGCTCAGTTGTCTAAAAGTAATGACCATTACCCTCATCACAATCTGAAGAGTGCTTTTTTGCGGTCTCTTCAGCAACTCTTCCTCCAGTCCATACAATTATACTCATCTATTTTAAGCTGCAGATCTAAATATAATTAACTGGAGGTTTTTTTTAAATCTCTCTCTGGGAGTTTTCCATGCAGCATTCTGTTTAGATTTCACTAACAGTCTGGAATATGCATATCTGTTACAAAAAACAAAAACATTTTTCTATATATTTTTGAGGGCATTTACATTTCAGAAAGAACATTGCTTACACACACAACGTATGTATGTATGTTTATAAAATATTAAATACTAAGATGGGTGTAAAGCATAGATCTTGTAGAACAGGTTTTTAACTGGCTGTCCTTTTATTACTTAGAAAGAAGATCTGGGCTTTGGCCATAAAGTGTTTTGATGTCTAAACTCCAGTTTTCCTTACTTCAGATGGTATTTTGGACACTGCAAAGATGTACTGGCACTTCATGATGGCCAGCAGCCAGGATTCCAACCGTCAAGAAACACTTAGAGTAATAGTCTTAAACTGGTAAGAAATCATATGAGAAAAACATTTTTATTACAAAACTGACAAGTGAATTTAGTGTTATGCTGCATTAATGTGTTGATATAATATAACATCAATCTTCAGTCTGTCTAAAGAATCATTTGGTCCTCTCATTAAAACATACAGAACAAACAGAACCCACTTCAAAGATGATGAAATAAGAATGAGATGCTTTACTATAGGTAGTGTCCCCCTTTGAAAAGCAACTGTCCCAATGCAATGGTGAAGGATTATGTTTAAATAGTACCGTATTTCTTCTTTATACTGGTTTCCTTCCCTGAGAAAGGAGTCATGATCCCTAATACTTTTCCAAAAATGACACAGACATATGACAGTACGTTTCAAAAAAAACCCCCTAAAAATCACATAAGGAGAAGTTCTGCACCACACAATCCTCTGACTGATGTGTAACCATAAGCAGTTACAAGAGAGCCAATATTAACATGTTGGAGAAGGCTTCCTCCTCCTCACTGTTACCTGATGATAGACACTAAGTGTAATATGACCACAAGCTGGGAATCTTCTTGTCTTTGTCTAAATTTCCACTAACAATGTATGGTAATAAAAAGAAGAAATCCTGTATTACAGAAAAAAAATAGTCCAGGTCAGGTTTGGTACATTCTTTTGTTCCTCTATAATCCATTTCTCCCATGTTTAGGAGGAAGAAAAAAAACCACCTACCCAAGACAAGCAAAAAAATATCCTACATCAGATGGCAGATAATTTCCCAGTTATTTAGCAAGGGTTAGGGCTACTCATTTAAGTAGCAAATCAACTTCAATGTAGCAAAAACTAGGTCATGGGAGTAGAGTTTCAAGAGCTGCATATGCAATTTAAACACGTGCAAGTGTTTCGTTGCCTTTGAGGTGGGATACCTAGAAAATGAACTCTGATAGTAACTTGCAAAGCCTACATCCCCCCCTCACTGTAAACATGTCCATGCACCGTGGACATTGTCAGCATGCTGTGTAGCTTCCTGAAAGCTGCTTGCTTCTCTCCATCTAACCCAGCAGCCATCCCAAACAGCTGGCCACAGGAGAATCTCACAGGATGAAGGTTTAAACCTATGCTTTTTCTGCTTACAATTGAAGCACCTCTTTCAGCTGTCATGATCAAAAGCAGCTCAGTTTATTGAAATCTCTTCAATCTGAAAAGCAGTCAGGAGAGACAGCTATAAAACAAGGCCTCTCATTTTCTACACCTAACTCTCCAAATAATTACAGGCAGAAAGCAGGAAGTGGAAGAAGAGAAAATGGATCAACGAAGACAATGTTTAGTGAGATACAAGAGGGGGATGGATATCCTCTGGTGATTCACAGGTGAATGAAAGAAAGGGTCAGCCAGCAGCAAACAGGCACCTCTCTTACAAAGCCTTTAAAACTTGCTTGCTCCTAAGAGCTTCCAGTTTAAATATTACACTTAAACTTTTATCGCCAACAATGCTACAGGTATGACAAGCCGGTAACTTGCCCACAGCGTTGAGTTACATATTACCTGTACTGATCACATATCTGCAGATAAAAAGCTAAGTGTCAGTAGGCCTGAACCAGACAGGCTCTTTGTAGCCAAATGTTTCGTCTCCACACACTTTCATTCAAGCATAAAATATGAGTTCGGGAATTTGCCCTCCCTGTACCCCAGTGCCATTTGTACTGTCCGAAGAGCACTGAAACTGAACAGTCACTTTCCCACACTGAACTTCTGTCATTCCTTCTTGTCCAAAATAGCTGAGTTCGTTACCATCCAGAATCACGCTAGCTGTGTAAAAGGTGTCAGGCTCAATCTGCACGGGATATTCAAACCACACAGGAAAAGTGTTACTGGAACCATCTGAGAAGTATTTACTCAAGTTCTGGCCTAGGATAACTCCTTGTCGTTTGAGTTCAATCTTGGCACTGTACTCTGCCGACCCACAGCTGGAGCCATACAGCCCAAAACCAGCAATAAACACTCTCTTATCAACGGCAAACTGGATGCTGTCACACCGGCCCCTGTAGCGCCACTGGTTGCTGCGGTAAGCGCAGGACTGGAAACGGTGGCATCGCTGAGGAACGAGGCCTTTCCGGGGCTTGCTTACAAACTGTAACTCTGGCTTTTTGGCAGCCGTATACCAGAGGAAGATATCATTGGTTTCGTTGAGAGTCAGAATCCCAGACTGAGCAGCGCCGTTTGCGAAGTCGTCGAGTGCCATGGTAGGGATGCGTATCAAGTACAGAGCCTTCCCGAGGACTTTGCGCTTGTTCTCGATGGTAGCCGTTAGCTCTTGTCGCTGACACTCCACTTCAGCCCAGTTCAGAGCTGCTTCAAAAACAACAATTTCTTTGGCATTCAGAGTCTCCCTTCGGAGAATGCTTTCAAGAGTCTGAAAATCAATGTCACAGAATCCCTCGGACTTTAAAGCTAGCTCAGCTTGGGCATCAATCACTTCCCAACAGCGCTGGGTCAGGTCAGGTTCCTCGAATAAGCAGCTCTGGGAAAGCAGCACACAGGCATTCTTTGCACTCAGGCTTGTCTCTAGAAAGTTGACACAGGCGCGGGCAAGATGAGGGACAATATACTTCTTGGCAGCATAAAGCGTGGCCAGTACGGTATCTGCAGCCAAATCAATTTCATCACAGTATATGTATCTGAAATAAAACACATGCACGTAATGCTGCCATGTAATTCAAAAGTGTGATTTCTCAACATCATCTGAAAGCTACAAACAAAGAATATATTTAAATGGCTCCACAGTAAAATTAAGCAGTGCTTTTGGAGAACATTGATTAAATTCAGAAAGAAAGTACAAACCAAATTCACCACACACGTAAGACCACAAAAGAGAACACACTTAAATCTAAGGTGAATAAGACTTGAAATTTGGGGTACATGCTATGTAGGCGATGGTTACATTTACAAATGATGGCCCTTCCATCTCTGTGTTCCTTCCATACATGCTTTGGCTTATGAGAAGCTATCTGCCTGCAGCAGTAGCTACTCAAGGGCTACCCTACTTGGCTAATGCAACAGTCTAGAACACGTGTTACCAAAGAGTACTTGGAGTGGATGTTCCGTGACAGCGAATGGTGATTTACTGAAGGGTACATATAAATATAGGAATGAAAATAAATTTCTCGGGAATAACTAGGTAGTCTAAGAAGAAATAGGCTATCCAAGTGTATCAGGTGCTATCCATTGTCATAACCACAAAAGTTGTTTGGTTTTTTTTTAGAGTTTTGGTTTTGTTTTCTTATTTTATTTTGTTGTGTTTTTTGTTGTGTTTTTTTTTTTAAACAGGGTGATGAAGCATATAGGAAAAGGCACAGAATTCTAATTTTCAGGTTTCTTAATGCTTACAACATCCTAGCTCCACTAGCACAGTGTTTTTTCTCAGTTTCCTCGCATAAAGGGGAAAAAAGCTTTCCTGCTACGCTACTGTAGTGGAAGAGATGAAGGTGAAATTCTGTTTATGCGACTAAACTGATGGGATTCATTGCTCAAAGAAATGAAGCATTGTACAGTTTGTTCTTTTTAATATCGCATGCTTCAGGGCCCCATTTGCAGCTGGTGAATGCAATGTGCTAAAACCATGCCAAATGCAATTTTACTCTTCATAGGGATAAGCAAGTCTTGATGGTTATGGTTGATAAAAGTGCTTCCCTCCAGTAAAGCTGAAGTTGTATGCCATCCTGTACTAATTAAAATGTTCTAGTTAACAGGTTTCCCAACACAATGAATTTTTTTGCAGAACAGATGTACTTATAAAGTATCTGATCTACACTAATCTGATTATAGTTGTATATATCTTTATTTGTATATTTGCAGATATAGGGTACTATCCTCCAAGCCACACTTAGAAAACATGCTCAGAGCAGATACTGCTCCAGTAATATAGTAAAATCTAAGAGGTTACAGAGAAAAGAGTACCTACAGAGATCCAAACTGTTTTTATTTTTACCTTTATTACGTGGTTTCACTTGTACTATTTGTAATAACAAAGAGCACACCTATCTATCACTGGTTACAGGCTTAGCTCCTTTATTGTCCAAAACATTTTCAACCTATCCATTAATTTTCACGATTCTCCTCATTGCTTTCCAATTCTTCTCTCCCTTCTATTACCTCTCTTTGCCCGCTAATACAGCGGAGAATGATGACATCTGTTTTAAGTTGAAATAGTACAAAAGTTGATAGCTTAATATTCACAAAAGTGAAGAACTAATATTGCGTATTTACAACAGACACACCACAGATTGACTGTCAGCAATATTCCACACATCTCTCTCTGCCAGTGCACCTCAGCTCTGGTCTGCAATTACTGGTATTCTGGTTTCACCCTGTTCTTAAACAGAGAATTCTGCTAGACCACAGGATTTGATGGTTTAGTAACACTTTCATTCTGGGATAAGGTGAGACCACAGCTCTGACTTGAACAGTTAAGATTAAGATAAGATATAATAAAGACATCAATTCAGTGTGTCAGCTAGGCTATGAATTTAACCCTAATTTAAAATGGGCAGAGAACAACCAAAGCAATTTTACTGAGAGAAAAACAAGTTAACTACCAGTCAAGATATTATTTCCTGTTACATCTGGCAATTCCTTATCTGGTGTTTGTTGTCAGAATGCCCACTATGTGGTAAAAGACAAAATATATTTATGCTGTAAGATTTCACTGTCCAGGGAAAATACAAAAAACCCTCAAACAAACAAACAAAACCCACAAAACCACATGCACTGTATTTTCTGACAAAGGTTAGGATGTATCCCTCCTGGCTGTGGAAAGGAGCGTATGAAGGAGGAGGTTGTTTTGGGATAGGTAAAAAGTCTTTTCCTTCTGTAACAGCAGTATCATGAGCCTTTTGTCATTCACTGCTCACAGCAGTTGTATGCAACACTCATGGGGATGGTTTCCCAGGGGGAGAGGCGTGAATGGGACCATGGCTCCTCTCAAGTTCCACCCAGTGCAGCACATGCCCTGGATCCTGTGATGAGGGGAATGCTGCACTGCTGAGCAACACCCTTTTCCCTTCCCTGCACCATCACTTCTGCAGACTGCCCTGGCGTTCGCAAGCACAGCAGCACTCTGCAGGTTCTGGCACACTGCATTGGTGCAAGTTAGCACTGACAACGTTAGCTCACCATCCACACAGACCACAAACTTCCTGTTGTCTTCTGGTTTTTAAATAAAAGCTGAGAAGGTGAAGAATTCCATGTTTCTGGCCATGCTCTCCAAGATGGATTCCTAAATTGCCATGGGCTAAATAATATGCCAAGACCTATATGTCAGTATTGATACTCTCTTTTGTAGGTTTGCTCTCTGAACACATTTCTTAGTGATAAATGCAGGAATCATTCAGTTTTTATATGGCAAATCATGTTTAGTCCTAGTGAAATAGATTTGCTGTTCAAGAAGAAAGGGAGGCAGGGGAATCCAAGTATCTTGTGTTTGTGCCTTGTAAAATTCTACATGAAAGTAAAAGGTAAGTCTGAGCTCTACAGAAAACATCTGTAAAAACAGAAAGGCCCAAAGCAAGGATCTGTGCCTACCTACATAATGTCATAACTTTATATTCCATGTCTATAGAATGTGTGACTTCAGCTTTTCCTGACAGTTGTTGACATTGGTAACATATATGATACGATAATCTATAAGAACACTGAAACAAACTCTGCATACAACTTTGAATGTTCATCTGCAGTGCCACTGAAAAGTAAAGGAAAAAAAGAAACCATTCTGTAATCACAAGCTAATCAAAACAATCTATGAAGTGCGAGCTAGTGATTACACTGTTACATGCAGAAAATCTGCAGCATATTAAAAGGATCAGTATCAGATACTAATATATATTCTTCATCAGAAAGCAATGGGAGTTACTAAATCTGAAGGGAAAAACCCCCTCAAAGCCAAAGTGTGTCTGCAATAGAGCATTTCTCTTTAATAATCAGAGTTTACATAGATACAGTCAAGGACAATTCAGCAGGGAAGCTGCTTCATTATGCTCATTTAGGAAAAGACAGCATTTCTCATGTAGTTTGCAAGAAGAAAAATAATGATCATGTAAACTGACTGGTTTTCCCCTGTTAGAATAAGAAACCCTGTTTATGTAAACAGCCTTTTCATCGCTTTCCAAATGCATCAATATGATAGATGAGGAGAAATTTAATTTTCAGAGGCTATATTCAATAACTTAGGGTCCTTTTTCTAAGACAAGACCTGCATACAGCACATTTATAAATGAGCTGGAATTATGTCAATATACAGACACAGCAATTCTGGGCTTGGGGGCTTTTTTTGATGTTTGTAACTTTTCACTATGCTTGCAAAGTGGAACAGTTGGGTTTTTTTTTTATTATAGCTGACAATTATTTTTAGTAACTCCATTCCTTCATGTAACATGTGCAGTGACAAATCAGATCAATAGGCATTACAGTATATGATGTGCCAAAGATCCCCTGCCAAAGTCATTATTTATAACTGCCTACATTAGTCTAATATATGTGTGCCTGGAAGTAAAGGGAGAGAGCAAAAAGAGGTAATAGTTTAAAATACTTGAAAGACAAAGAGAGGAATATTTTAAACAACTGATTTCTTTCTGTTTATATGCAATTCTAATACTTTAACTAAGACATTAACAACGTATGTATACACCATAAAGGAAAACATATCCAGCAGATGAATGATGCTTACTTCAGCATTGCAAGAAAAGCAGCAGGCTCAACATCTGGTATACGGATTTCATCTTTGTCCTCAGCAAGCTCTCCATAGAACATCGCATGAAATACAGAGCTCCCAACAGCCAGGACATACTGTTGAGAAAGGGAAATCTTATTTCATGCTTTAGACTGCAAGCACTGCCAACAAAAACAATGTGGGAGAGCCACTCTGAGCATACTGGGCTTCACCGACAGACTCTATAGACATACTTCAGTAAGAAATGAAGTCAAAGGTAAGAACAGAATTATACATTTTCCCTGTATTTTACTCTCATAGGCATATATGCATTAGCTACTGGAAAATGCTCATATCCACCAGAGAAGTTAACTATTTCTAGAAAATCTCAAGAGTAATATTAATCAGCAGCACAAAACAGCATGCCTAACTCTACAACGATTGCCTTAGCACAAGTGTACTGTTTAATTGAAAAAGCAAAGCAAAGCAAGGATCAGACTATTCCACTCCATGTAGCCTTTTAAAATACAAAACTTTGTGCGCCCCAGAAGAGCCAGAATCTCTCACACTAGGTCTCAGCATAACTGTGGGAGCTCTCTCTGGCTATCCACCCCCCCCCCTCCCCGAGCTGATAGTGCAGCTGTTGCTTACTTTGTGTCCTGGCAGCCGCTGGGTCCCACCTGGTGGCCCGACCACAAAATGAACATCTGCCATCAAGTCATTGTTGAACATCACTGCATTTCTACAAATAGAGGCAGTGTGTTAATTTATGGCGCCCAGTAATTCTGTGCTTGCCCCAGACACAAGAAATTAAATTTAACAACTTAAAAGTTGCATGTTAGTAAAAGAGAAGCAGGTCACACTTTATTTTAAGCTACTTTACATATCACCACACAAATATACCAAAGAAAAAAAAGTAAGTAGAGATGCGGAGGGTGTTGGGGGTGTATGTCTTTGTGTGTGAAAGAAAAAAAAAACAACAAAAACTAACCCCAAACTTATGAGAACTTTTTAAGAAGTAGAAATCAAAGTCAAGAGCACATATCATTGAAAATCCCCACTAAGGTCTAAAAGCAAATCTTTACGTGTATGCTGCAGCTTCCAGCAGCGTTTTTATTCACTGAAGAAAAACAGCTGCACTGTCTGGAAAAGAGATATTAAAATATTTTCCATTCTTGTTTCACACACACAGGAGGAAAAAAAAAGAAAAAAGAAAGAACTGTTTTCTTCAGCAAATAAATGAATAACTAAACACATGCATTACAAACATTTTGCTGCTTTTCACCATTCCATTCAAACAGCAAAAATAAACTGCCTTGAACTTACCTCTCTCTGATGGTCGGATAAAGTCCTTGCCAATTAGGTGCTGGAATAGTATTGTTGTTATTGAGATTTTGCTGGTGGTACTGCTGGACAGCAGTTGTATTAGTGTTGGCTGGTTTCTTTCGGGGAAAAATATCAGCAGCCATCTTCTTCTTCTTTTTGGTCTTCAAGGTAATGATTTCATAGCAAACTGGAGGCAATTTGCTGCTGCTACTGCTGCTGCTATTTCCTTTCTTAGAACTCTTCTTGGACCTGTTCTTGACCGTCTCTGGAAGCATCAAGAAGAAGGTGAGACATTTCATGTTCTTTCCTTTCTCATCTACCATGAGTATATTTGTCTGTAAAGCTAGATAGCCTAACTAGCCAGGAACATTAAGAAACGCACGTGGAAGCTATTAAACAGAGAGCACCAGATCTGAGAGTTTGCTTCTTTTCCAGCAAGACAAGGTGACCTTTCCAGCGCACCGAGTAAAATACCAGCTTTAAGTTTGATCCAGTACTTGAATCGTTAAATACACCCCCATTATTCCTGCCAGTTTTATTTCTTTCCAGCCCTCCTGGTCGGGAATCGCCTGAAAGCGCTACACCCTGCAAGGAAGGTACGCGCTCGGCTGTAGCACCAGCTTTCGGAGCGGGGGTTACCGAGACGCGCAGGGGAGCGCTGCTCGGCTGCTGGGCGAGCTGAACTTGTGCGTTGAAGGGATGGGAACAGAGTAGGGATTGCAGCCTTGCAGATGGAGTCAGCCAGTGCGAGGAGCCAATAGCTGAAGTCACCGATAACGATTGGACCCAGCCGCACAGTGACACCTATTGTAACGTACGCCGCTCTGACATTAAAGGGACAGCAGTTGCACTCCTCCTTTCATGCGTAGGTGCTAAGTAATAAAGTAATAAATGGTATGAACAGTTGCGTAAGTGCATGACTGGCCAGAAGCCGTGTGTGTTTTAGCTCTCCTTGACTCTGCCTGAATTTTCACAGGGGAAACAATAAAAAAGTTGAAATCAGAGCGATGTATTTGAGTCTAAATATTTCTGTGGGAGCTATTTTCACATGCAGTGGATATTAGCGTGACTTTATTTGTCTCTAGTATTCCCACAAATCCCTACCATAACAGCTGTTTAGCAAGAGCACGATACAGATATCAAAACCAACTTAAAGCAATCAACTAGCTGCAGCAAAGACAGTGATGCAGTTAAACAATACCCTTCAGTGCAGCTCCTACTCCAGTGTAACATGAATAGAGATGAGGTCACAGCTTTAGTTTTAACTCCTTATGTTTCTAGATAATGTAATAGCCTTTGACAAGGGTCCCAAATCACTAAGCAGTGCTAATTAAGCAAGCTTACACCAGACATGGCTGCACCACATCAGAAGAGAACTTCTAGATGTGCAATCAGATTAAAGCAAACCAAATTTAATCAATATTTCAAAGCAGTAAATGAAAAAGTCTGAATGATTTAGAGTCTCAGATAGAAATCGCTCCTTGAGATGTAAACACACTCTGATTTCATTCACAAATACTTTCTGAAAGAACCAGGATATAAACTATGCAAACCAAACAATTTAAATAGGAAAGAAGACTAATTTTCAGCTTAGAACTTAAATTTAGATCAGATTTCCTTAACAGTAGGTCAGGTGTATTAAAAAAAACCAACAAGCAAGCAAGCAAGCATACATGATTAATAACCAAAGTGGGGAGAAAAAAAAAAAATTAAAAAAATTAGGTATTAGTTGTCAATATTTCATACTTCAAAATATTGGGGAAACATAATTAAAATATGATTTCATAATCATTTTCAAGCATTAAAGAAAAAATCATCTTTATTTTTAAAGCAAATTTAGCCACTTTTAGCCTTAATTAGTTTTGCTGGACAAGAATGAAATTAAACTGATCAAAGATTGGTGGAGAAATGGCTGACCTTGCTGAAATCCCTGTCAGAAACCTGTCACTGACTCCCACTGAAGCACAGGAACAACACGCAGGCTATTTATTTAAGCACCATCACAATTGCTTGAATCACAGCTATGGCTCTGTAACACAGTCTCAGAATGTCTTTAAACCTTAAACTGCAGGTATTTCAGAGATTATCAGGTCTCCTTGGGAGACAATCCATATTAAGCACTAACTAAACACCATTTGGTGTTTAAACGCCATCTAGGGATGTCACTGCAGTGGTTTGAGATAAAACCATTGCCAGAAACACATCTGTCCTCTCTGTCTGAAGTCACTGGTTATGGAAGGGGGAAACAGAAGTCAAGTCCATGCCTCAGTTGCACATTTCACAACCCACTGTCTTAGTGCAAAATCTCCATCACCAATAATTTGAAAGAAGAGGGTGGGTTATGCCTGGTGCAGCTGAAAGGCAGAGATACATTCCTAAATACATTGAGAGGCAGATTATGTAATTTTCAAAGAAGTAATTTCTAGAATGCTTTTCTTTCTCTTCTCTCTAACCCTAACCCTTCCCCTGCCATTTTCTCGTTTTTAACCTTCTTTTTTTTATCTGCAACAGATTGATCTGGAAGGGAAACTAACAAGCTAAGTCCTATTGAACTGCAGAGAGGTAAAAGAAGAGGTAAATG
This sequence comes from Actenoides lindsayi, assembly GCA_025331215.1. Classification (NCBI taxonomy): domain Eukaryota; kingdom Metazoa; phylum Chordata; class Aves; order Coraciiformes; family Alcedinidae; genus Actenoides; species Actenoides lindsayi. The sequence continues at coordinate 2,774 of WTSP01009736.1, read as the reverse complement.
AGAAGAAACTCATCCCACAGATAGGATGTTTAGAACTGCTCACAGCTGAAAGTTTATAATGGGCACAGCAGGTATTCTCAGCACAAGATATGAGTTTGTTAGGTTTCCATGCATTTTTTTTTTTTCCCTCCTTATGTAAATTTCCAGCTCTAGTTACAAAAATAACCCTTTTGACACTGCACAGGGCAGACATTTTAAAAAGAAGAAGTTTAAAAAAAATAAAACCAACAGACAACCTAAAAGATACAGAAAAAACAGGCACTCAGAAAATCTGGTTGTCAGCATTGCAGGTGGCAGAAGGTGAAAGATAGCAGTGATTGGGAGACGCAAAGATGATTTGATTTTAATTCCCTAAGTCCATCTTATGGACTGCCATAGTACATGAAAAATAAGATCCTTCTACATTTTTTCAAACCATGTGACCAGTACCAATCCAAAGATCATACATGCACCAGACCAGATAAGGTCACTCACAGGCTACAGAAGAGAAACAGAATGACAGATGGACTTACTGGTCAACTCAGTCTGGGAAAGGCAGATCATAAATGTGAACCCATAGGAGTCCACTGCATCTCTGACTTCTGTAAAATATGTGTATAAAATGTTGTGTTTTCTTGGGTAAGGGAGAGAAGGAGAAGCTGCAGCTGAGGCATGTTCTGTCTGAATGCAGATGTCAGACAGACGCCATTAGAGCAGAAGTATCTGCATGATAGCATAAAAACTTCAGCCCAGTAAACATAAAGCCCAACTGCCGTATTTGCCTGTTCTTAATCTACCCACTAAAATGTGGTCTTCTGTAACTGGAAGATAGTGACGATTCCACAATAGACTCCAGAAGTTCCTATGAAAATCTGCAAAGCTGTTACAGGCTTTATACCACCTTCCACTGCACTTCATCAGCTCAGAAACTTAAGTCTAAACCAGTCATTAGATGCATGTGAAATGGAAAATGAAAACAAAACCAACAAAGGATCAGTGCTAGTTGCACTCACTATTCTTTCTGGTCTGGCAGCAACTTCCATTTATTTTTCTACAACACAGTTTTCTTCTTTTACTGTACACACACTGTTAATGAATTTACAAATCAATATGTTAGCAGTCAGTAAAAGCAACCTATATATTACCTGTTGAAAGACTAGTCAAAATCCCAAGTTCAAATTAGTCCATCTTCAGCAAGAGAGTCAAGGAAACTGACCTTCTCTCAAAGATCTATCAATTTCTAGAAGCTTATTACAATTTATTCCTAATCTTCTTCAGTGATTCTCATTTTTCTTCATACATTAGATATTAACAGAACCAAACTTGATATACACAACTTGCAAAAAGGGAAATATGGCTCTTCAAAGCCACATTAATCTTTATTTTATAAACAAAGTGGTCAAACCAGAAATATTTTAACTTAAAGGGGGTAGGAAATTCCATGCTTAAATTTTAACAGCGGCCTAAGGAAAATCCAAAATGCCAGAGGCAAAGAATTTGGCAAAGGACTATATCTTGAGGCTGATACTAGACAGCAAGTTACATGTCCCTTTCAAATTATTAGGAAGAAATTACAAGCCTTTGGAAATCAGCTCCTGACTGAATACTGTGTACAACTGAAGCATCAGTTGTGCTGTTCAAATCCAAATGTGGGCAATATACATGCAATCTCAGTTTCATTTATCCCTTAAAACCATAATATACCATGATACCATTGTGAGAGTTGGCGCAGGAGTCATATTATAAACCAGCTTTTGGTACCACTTTTAATGTTACTACTATAATTATGCATTTCTAAAGGTAACTTCCAATTGAGAAATCATTTAATTCCCAGGGTTGATGGGAGTATTCTTCCTCCTATTACATGTCTCTCCTGCTGCAATAGCAAGTATACCCAAGTTTTTCTACGTTTGTTTTTTTTATTTTATTTTATTATTATTATTCTAATAAGAACTGTTCTTCTGTATCTCTCATTTACAGGACTGTTCTTTATGTAGCAAAGTGACCTGGACAATTCCGTAACAAACAAACTTCCAACAAAATTCTTAATTGTCTGTTACAACCAGGTCATGAATAAAGGAATGAATTCCAAGTAGGCAATGAGAAAATGCATATATTTCTTTTTTGTAAAGGTGCCATGTCTCTACCTTGGCAGTTATTATGTCTATGCATTATTAACATTCTTTGTTTAAATTCTGTATTTCCCCTCACAAGGAAATTAATTTCAGATGCTACACCTTGATTAACCAAAATAAACACACAATGTTACTGTTTAACAAATCTACCTGTCCCCTAACAATTTTCATTGAACCTAACTTGACTTTAAGCAGTCATTTAGAAATGGAATGTACAAGTTCAAAAAACAAATAAACATTCAACAAACCAAACCCACACAGCTGAGAAGCCTAACTCTGTTTACCTACCTATGAATTATTTAGTCACTTGGAAGAATCCTCTTCAATCAATCACCATTTTAACCCTTCTGTTTGTAAAAATGCTCATTTGGAAAGTGGACTGATAGCTCTACTCTTGATTTCCTCAACTATAAAAATGCATTACAGCTGACAAAATCTTCTAGCCTCCTCTCTCATAAGTTTCTGATTGGCAGCACTGAAATTAACCAAGATTGCATCCACTTCTGTGTGTTGCATAGAAAAGCTGTCCCTGAAATCTTATTCCGTAAGGTCTTTTATGGGGGGGGGGGGGGGGGAGCAAACTAAAAGGGGGGAGAAAAGGGGGCAAGATGGGAAAGAGAAGCGGGAATAAAAGGCATTTTTTTCCCGCGGAACACAAGA
>WTSP01009735.1:0-13080 GCA_025331215.1 Actenoides lindsayi | reverse complement strand
GCTGGCATTTATAAAACCTCAAAGTTCCTCAAAATGGGGAAGGGATAAAGGAAAAAGAAAGAAAAGGAGAAAAGGAATAACGGCTCGAAGCACCAAGGCAATCTGCCTACACCAGAGAAGATGGTTTTGCCCCCGGTGCCCACACGCCGGGGACCCTGGAGAGCAGGGGGGATGCCGCCTCCCGGCAGCGTGCGCTGGAGGAGCGAGAGCTGCTCGACCACAAAAGTTTCCATTGTAGGGCTGCCACATCTGCAGCAGCCCGCCTGGGTCAGGGCCCAAGGCAACTCCCTCCTGGCTGCCGGCCAACCAAAGTACACCAGAGCAATTTATACCTTTCCAAAATGCAAATAATTCAAATTACAGACATAACACAAAGCTGAAGCAGACACATTTCAGGCATTCCCGTTAAAGTTTACTCTCTGGAATTACCGTACCCAAATGGGCAGTTGTTCTATGGGGTGGGGGGAGACGGAGGCAGGAGAGGAAGGAGAGGAAAAGGAAGGCACGAAAAAGAGAGAAAATGGCTTTTCTAAAGGTCTTATTTCATTCCCTTTCATTTTGCTATTTACTTTTACCAAGTAATAAGAAGTGTCTTCTCCAAACCAAATGCCTGGATTGCTTTTGGCTTTTTCAAGGTTTGTAGTGCAATATTTTGAAGAGAAAGACATCTCTTTATATAGCTACAAAGTTGTGTGAAGGTATTATACCAGGTTTGGGTTATTTTGCGGGTCCTTTTTTTACAAAATAAAAATAATAATTAAAAAAAAAAGAGCACCTAACTCGACAAAGCCAAGACTTGACCTGGGGACCAGTGCCAAGGGCTGGAAGAAGGACCCTGGAATCCCCCGAAAGGGCAGGTCAGGAGAGCGGCGGTTCCAGGGGAGCGAGAGATCTCCCCTCTTACACAGGCTCCCCGAGCATGCCCGGGCTCGATGCTGCACTGACAGGTGGCCATCAGCTGAAGGCACCAGGTTCTGTGAGGAAGCCTGACATTTACAGCCCCATCACTGTTATTTATAGTCACTCTGCTCTTGGGTGCACTTCACCACCAGCCACTTCAGCCTTCCCCCCACCCTGTAACACTCAGAGCACCTGGGATTGCAAATGATGAAAACACCGTGAACCTGCTGCAGCATGTGGGGTGGATTTGCAGCTTCGCAAAGTATAAACACCCCATTTTAATATGTGGTGGTTGAATGGTGAATGGGCCTTTGTAGTCTGCTCTTATCAGCCGCTTGCTCCGGCATTAAAGGAAACTGCGCACAAGCTCAGAAATAAAAATACTCTAATTCATCAGGGAATTCCCTGCAGTATGAGTCACCGAACGGCTTCCCCACCACACCCAGCTACAAGATTTCCACATAAAAAGGCCCAGCAGAGGCCTGCTTTAACACAGGGCAGCACTAAAAAGTAGTCGTGTAAAGCTAGCGGCATCGGCTCTTCGCACACACGGCCTGGCAGAGACCACAACACACGGATTTTCTTTAGGGAAGAGCTACGCAAAGAGCTGGAAAGACTTTCCAAAGATACTTTTCTACCCTTTTCTTCTCCTTGTTGCCTATCGGGACAGATCCCTCAGGAAGGCCAATGGCATCCTGGCTTGTATCAGGAATAGTGTGGCCAGCAGGAGCAGGGATGGGATTGTCCCCCTGTACTCAGCACTGGTGAGGCCTCACCTCCAGCACTGGGCACAGCTCTGGGCCCCTCACTGCCAGAAGGACATTGAGGTGCTGGAGCGGGTCCAGAGGAGACAGCGAGGCTGGGAAGGGACTGGAGGGAAAGGCTTCTGAGGAGAGGCTGAGGGAGCTGGGGTTGATCAGACTGGAGAAGGGGAGACTCAGAGGGGACCTTGTCACTCTCTACAGCTACCTGAAGGGAGGATGTAGTCAGGTGGGGGCCAGGCTCTTCTTCCAGAAACCAGTGACAGGAGGAGAGGCCATGGCCTGAAGCTGCGCCAGGGGAGGTTTGGGTTGGATATCAGGAAGCCCTTCCTGACAGAGAGGGTGATCAGACATTGGAGGTGGTGGAGTCACTGTCCCTCGATGTGTTTAAAGAAAGGCTGGATGTGGCACTTAGTGCCATGGTCTAGCCAGTGTGATGGTGGTGGGTCATAGGCTGGACTTGATGATCTCAGAGGTCTTTTCCAGCCTCAGTGATTCTGTTTAGAGAAGCATTGAAGCAATTTTTAATCCTGACACTTGTGTTTGTAATTTTTTCCAATTTTCAGTTAAAATACAGACATTGTAGGCTAATTGTCATCTATAAGGACAGTCCTGTCAGGTGAGAGAGTCCTGGATCCCTTCATGCCTTCCACTGCAACAGTTTTGTTCCTAGGATAAAGAGTATTCCCTCAGCTCATCAACTGATAACTCATAATTGATGGAGGAACTTAGGAGAAGGCCTTTTCTTCCCTTCTCAACTCTGAATTTGAGTTTGTTTGACATTTCATCTTCTGTGCATTAATATTGCAGGCAATCTGGTTTTCAGTTTGGGGTACACTTAGTGAGGTAGATGAGTGTTTCTTCAGCTCTGCTGTGGATCAAAACGGCCTCGCAGTGTTCCTCAGATGTTTTAATTCTTTCAACTGCTGAAAAATGTGATGTTTCTGCTTATTATTGTAAAGCTGAAGTCTTTTTAGTTCCTTTGGTGGTGGTGGTGCTAATGATACTTAAACTCCTACCACATATAAATAAATCCCCAATGATACATTTCAGTCAAAGTGAATGGAAGTATAAATCTTTCTTAACAAGTCAGACATGATAAAACCCAGCAATGTTTAATGGGCTGTAAGATGAAGTTATGCTTCTTTCTGTGCTTTAGAATTTAATTTCTACTTCCAAACAGTGGATGTTGGAAGGTTTTCCTGATTATTTTTTGGGTGGTTTTTTGTTTGTTTGTTTTTTTTAAGTAGTGATGGGATTTCCACTATGTTTCCCTTCACTTTCAGATAAACAGCAAAAGAATTACTGTGAATTTTACAAAATGTAGGGGGGGTTTAATCATGTTTTTTTCCAAGAGCTTTCGACAATGTGTGTTTTTCACATCTGTTGAAAATGAAGAGCAGAAATTTTGCCATGACTAGTGTTGCCAGGAATTAATTCATTAGGCCAAAGCTCTTGTCCTCAAAGACCCTGAAATCCTGATTGGGTCAAGAGGAGGGACATCTCCAGAGTCCTTTCCTGAGAGTAAATTTAACATGAAATGTAGGTCTGTAGGAAAAAAATCTTTCCTTTTCACTGAAAATTGCGACATAACTGGAAGCTCTTGCTCTGTGGGTGCAAAGGTGGGTAGCTGTTTCCTAAACATTTCTCTAGGTCTGCATAGGGTGAGTATTCAAGGATGATTGTATTCCTCTCCATCCTGCAAACCTCTGTTCGTAGAGATCAGAGGCTGAGCATACAGACCAAAGGCCATATTCTTTCATATTCTTCATTGCTTTTTCATACAGTAAATTGATAGACTTTGGTTTTGTCTTACAAGCCTGAGGAGAGATTGCTCTTCAGATACTGTGGTATATACTGTAAGGTGTCTAAAATGTAGAGAAGGAAAAAACAAAGTATTACTTGCCTCCTTAACTTCTAGGAAGGATAAGTAGAAACATTTTCTTGCTCTCATGGACTTAGAGCTACTGTGTTTTAAGAGTGGCATGGATGGTGTAGTTGCTTTGTGAATATGATAGTTTGAAAAAGGTATGATAATAATAACAAGCTTTGTCTTCAGCACTTGGGGATAACTGAGAAAGTGTTCCTCCAGAGAGCCAGTGGGTATAAGAGCAAATTAAGGGAGATTTTAAAAGAAGCGCTCTTAAGAGACTGGTTAGGTTGAGTGACTAGCAACAAGAAGGATGTACAAGTGCTGAAGTTCTCTTGGATCTAGAAGAGAAGGATGATGAGTACCTGGGCTGTTGTGAAGTGAGGGAACTTGTGGTCTTCTCCTGTGGGAACAAGGGAGAGTTGCTGATTCCTATGGCATGCTGGTGGCACTGTGTAGAGGATGCCATGCAGCAGTGCTCTGACACCTCCTGCATGGAAATGATGGGTAGAACAATTTTACTTTGACTCTTACTATATGTTAGAAAAGCAAGTGTTTCATATCTGCATACTTGCAGTGATTTACCTGAGCTACGTAAAGAGAAGTAGTATTTTCATTAAGATTATTTGAGGAGGTGACTATTAAATCTCTTCTCCCTGCTGTTGTTTTGTCCTCTTGTCTTTGAACAGAGAAACAGTTGTGGCAGCAAAGCTACTTTTCACAAGTTGGCTGTGGTTGTGTTTTGAGCAGAAGCTTGTTCCTTTAAAACACAGCACAGTGCCTGTTAGCACCACCATGCATATCTCTAACAGAAGCTGTGTAGTAAATTAGCCACCTAATAGCCTATTATTCTGCTGAATCTATTGCTTTTCCTGCTTTGAAACTTGGGGAGTGTGCAATACTGAGTTTGCTAATTGGTCAGTCCAGCAAAGGAGATTAGTTCATGTGTCGGAACATCGAAGATAAACGGTGGGCAGAAAAGAGTCAAACTAAGTGTTTAAAATGTTAGCTTAAGAAGCATTCATGCATTGGGACTTATTTGCTGCAGTGCTGCGTTTCTTGTAGGTCGTAGAACTGAGTGGTGGTGGTGCTGAGATTTCAGCTATCGTTCATTATTGGTTTCTAAGTAGCACATCACAACCAGATTATATTAAACTTGAGTATTTTCCATGCAGGTCAGACAAAACCAGAGTGTTTTAAAAGGATGGTAATTCTAATGATCATGCAGGGTATGGAAAGTAAGTTTGAAGAAAAAAAAACAACAAACCAAAGCACAACAAACTAAGAACAAACCAGTATATGCTACGAAAGGAGGAGCTATAAGCAATTTCATGTCTAGAAGCCTTCCTGGTCAAAAATTCAGGCAAAATAAACATTAAGGCACAGATGTAGCTGTGTGTATGTGCATTCCTGTGACATCTTCCAGCAGCTTTTCTAATGAAGCTGAACAAAAGCAAAACCTGTTTCACGTGCTTCTGCATTCTATTTGTTTTACACTTATTGATTAACTAGCAAACTATTTACAGTACAAAAAAAAATCACCTGCAAAACAGCAGTGTCACTGGCAGTCGAAGAATAAAGCAGAATCTTCTTGCAAGTAGTCATCAGTAAAGAATCCATACAGAGAAGTGTTTCAAACTTTGGCTGAGTGTTGGATTTGATGGTGTGGTTGTAGCTGTCTTTGTCAATGCAGATCTTCAGCTGGGTACCAGCTAATGCAGACGGGGAAGACCCTGAAAGCACACCTATTTTCTGCAGTGTTGTTGCCTAACCTTTGTGCTGGGAAGGGTCACTACTGAGCTGAGAAGGGATCTGTGTAATAGGGCCCTGTTTTTACTGCCTCCCTGGCTGTGTTTGCACACGTGGGCATTATAATCCTTCTGATGAACATTTAACCTGTATTTTGAAGAAATACTTTGCTTGTATGCAGTGAACGCAAGGACTTAGGGGAGCTAGGTTTGTTGCTTGTATGCACTACACTCATTTTTTTACGTGCATCAGAAATTCCCTGCTACTGCAGGTGTAAGAAGTGCAGGAGAAGTATGCTTTGTATGTGTGTGCAATGATGAGATGGAGAAACGGCCTCATGAGGCAGAGCCATTTGCAAAGGGCTGTGGGCTAGATTTAATTTTCCTGCTAGGTCATTCCTGCTTTGGCCTGTAACTTCTCTTGTCTCAGGTTACAGCTCCTGTGTACTGGAAGCAGAGACTCCAGCCCTGATAACCCTCTGGGAGCTCCTTCTACCTGATGATGTTAAGTGACTGAAAAAGAAGTGCTATAAAGCAGCTATCTAATGCATAGTCAGATTAAGGTTGTAATGTCAAGTGGTCAGTATAGGAAATGTTTCATTTTTGCCTGTGCCACCTTGCTACCTTTCCTTTGTGGTGCATCATTAGCATATAGTCTTTAATTACATTAAGACTTGTGTAACAGCATGTGGCCCTGGTTAGACTAAGAAAAAGTTCTTTGACATTTGATATGGTTTTCTAGACCCCGTCTTGACATTGTCACTGAAAACCTGGCTTTTTCACGCGCTGCATTTGTGTTAAATATTTAACGCCAGGATCTTGATATAACAAAACCCCTTTAAGAGAGCACACTCTGATGTTTTATTTGTTTTGAAGAAAGGTTTTTAAATTATTTAAGTCAATTCAGGAATTGATTGTATTCATTACCAATTTCACATAGCTTGTTACACCTTGTTTGTAATGAACCAAATTCATTCATTTCATAAATGTTTATGTTTGTGAAATGAGCTTGTTTTCATAACTTCTTTCATTTTCACCACTTGTGTGGTTTCGGTTGTGCAAGAGTCTTGCAGGTCAGCCTCAAAATGCAGAGGGACGAGCTGGTTTAAGTGTTTACAGGTCTGAAGTGGAATGGAACTGCATGCCATCAGTTTGCTTTGTTGCTGCTGCTAAGGGATTATTTAGCACGTACAAATACTACTGAACTTTTATGTTTAGGAAGCTGGTCAGTGCTGAGGGTCTTTGTAACATTCTATTCCTTCTGTGACTTTTCCAAACCCACAAGATGTGTATGATATTGATGTATATTGATGAGGTATATACACTGATGGTATATATATACATTGATATGTATTGAAGGTAACTGAATTTTCGAGAGAAGGTTTCATAAGGCTATGAGTAATGTTGCTGAAAACATTTGATCATGCTTAAAACTGGCTTGGGAGAAAAAAATGTATGTCTTATGTCATTTGCCTCGGTTCATTTCTCTGATCAGCCTGTGGCCATTGCAGATTCATACAGAAATCTGCTGGATAACGTGGAGGGCACTGAGTGAAAAACCTGCTGTGCGTGGAGGGAGCAGTACGAGTGTTGCAAAAGAAGCGTTTTGACATCTCCATCCAAAACTTAACTCACCTGTTGAAAAAGAGAGGGGTGGGGGGGTGAAGGGGAGAGAGAAGTTCCAACTATGAATGGAGATTAAGGGGAACTGTATTTTAACATTGTAAACAATTGCTTATCACACACATATTCCTTTAGTATTGTAATAAAAAAGATTGGTTTTTTTTCCCTGAGCAGGGCTCACCTATTGAATAGCTGAAGTGTAATTAGAATTGTGTTTGGAGGAATTTCTGCATCTGTCTTGACCGTTGCATGACTGGTAACATTTGGAGTAGTTGAAGTTATCAGGCTGACATTTAATACTGGATTTTATTTTTTTTTTTCCCCTCTGTTAGTGTGTTTTGGAAATAACATCTGGTAACCCTGTGCAAACAGAAAAATCCCTTTCCTCCTCATCTACCAGATTTGTCTTTAGGGAAAACTAAAATCCCAACAGCTTGGGACTCTGAAGGAAGCATACCAAGGTATTGCTGCTTGTGTGTTTTCAAAAGTGTGGGGCTTCTAGGAGACTGTATACCCCAAAATAAAAACACACCCTTCTGCTATTTGTGTAGCTCTGTTACTCCTGAAAATGTATTTTAAAGAAGGGAAAAGGAAAAAATTAAAGAAGGGGGGGGGGGGGGAAGTACTTTTATGTCAGAACTGAGGAAGTGACCCAGGGAATTGTAGATTGAGCAGGAAATCACAGTATAAATTGAACCCAGCACTTTAATTCCAGCTCCCTGCTTTAACTGCAAGAGCATTCACTGGCTTTTCTCTTCAGACAGGCCACCCAGCTGAAAGAAGTACCTTTACTCGAGGGGAAGGCTGTGCCAGGGCCGTGCTGGGACTTCTGTGGAATTCCTTGTAGATGGGTGTCGCTGGGCAGCCGCAGTAGCTGCCAGTAGTGTCAGCTCTTGGTCTGGGAGTTACTGTTTACTTCTGCTGTGGCGGTGGGTCGTGTTCCTCCTGGTCTGGAACACGTGTTGAGCGCAGCGTGCTCATTCCAGGTGCGGTTGGATGGCTCATATGAGAAAGTGGGAGAGCTGCAGTGTAAAAGTTCCTCCTGTAAGGGAACGGTACCAGGTCACTGGAATATTTATTGCTCTTGTAGGTGCTTTCCATGTCGTTTCAAACTGGTCCCGGAAAGTGTGGCCAGAGCAGTAACTGGAGTTAGTACTGCTGGAGGAGGAGTGTGTACTTGAAGAGAACTGGGAAAAGATTTTACTTTATGGAAGAACTGCGTATTCTAAAAACATGCCAGTGTAACTTTCTGCACTTCACACCTTTTGTACCTCATGATATTTTTATGTAGGGCTTTTGGAAAGGCTGAAGTGCTCACTTGAGTTCAGTGGTACGTGTGCAGCCACTGAGATCATCTCTTCCCGAAGCTGCCCCAACCTCCCAGTCTATATTCAGGAGCGGAGATTGAGTTTCTTGTGTACAGCAACCAGATCAAACTGCTCTTCAGCTCCATCTGCAGGTTTATCTTGTCCGTAGAGTCCCATCAACAGGAACTGCACTGTAAAAAAGATGGATAAATGGTAAAGAGGTGGCTCTTGCCTTAAAGATGTAGGACCTTCAAGAGTGCATGAGATCAAACCGGTGCTTGGTGGGCTGTTTACAAGGCACCCTGAAATCCAGTGTCATCTCCACTCAGGATGCTTCTGAAGGCAGGAGCTGTTCTGTTAGCGTGCAATCCAGGCATGCCTGGTGTCTGGCTTTCAGCTGATCGAGTGTAGGGCACTGGAGCAGTTTGTGAAACACTTGGTACTGAAATTGTCTGAAGTTTGAGCTCAAACTAAAATGCAAAAGCTTGTATGTGTCAGATCACTGGTGCTGATTAAGGAGTAGGTATTAATTTTGACTGTTGAACCTGCTTACTTACTGTGCAGTATCAGGAAGGTTTGTGAAGCTTTTAGAGCTAACTGGGGTTAGAAGGGAGCGTAAAGAGCTGTGATAATGTATTTATTTTTTATTTGGCTGTGTTCAAGCTGATGCCTCACTGGAAATACTGGATTTTGCTGCTGTAGGAAATAGTGCCACTGGACGGGTGTGTTTGGGGTGTTATCCAATGACACAGAAAGCATCCCACTGTAAGCAGAAGCAGCTGCAGGTACCAGAAGCAAGAGGGCAGAGTGAAATCTGGCAGTGTGAACTTGGGCTGCTGAATGTATATTTACAGGAAGAAGAACTGAAAGCAGAAAAAGATTTTAACAGTAAGCTTTGCACGGTTTATCTTAGTGTATGCAGCATGTGAAAAAATAACTTCTAATGAGCTTCACTTCCTAATATGATACTCAGTTACTATTACTACAAAAACTAAAGTTTAGGAGAAATGTGGGTTTTGTTTCTAAATTACCTTATTGGATTGTAAGCTCACAAGGTGAGGTTTTTACAACGCTTCCTATGTCACCTCTGCTAGTGATCAGGATTTCACATGCCTACTGTGATAGAAATAACAGGATCTTTCTTCCTAAAAAATCAAAGAGGTTTTGTGTGGTTTCTGTGCATGAGGTGCTTCCTCTTCCCCCTTTGTCTTTGATTTCTTGCAAAGTCTTTGCCATTTATGGTCTTGACCAGGATAATTACAGATTCTCCTTAGTGAGTGTGTGCATGAAATGCTCTGAGTTAGCTGCACGTGGATTTCTGCCACACAAGAGACAGGTAGATGTGACTGCTTGTGCAGAAAATCTGCAGTGGAAATAGATTGCTTGTGTCAAGGTGTCCAGAGATTGACTGATCAGGTGTTATTTTGTATCACTCAGAGCCTTTGAAATTTATTTTGTAAGAAGCTACATAGAATAAATTGCTGTCAGTGCTTTTGGATGGTGAGTATGGTATGGGTAATAGAGGAAAACCAAGAACTCAGTACATTTATAGATGGCCTGCTGTCTCTGATTTTGGTGCTCTGTTTCTCTTTGTTCGCTGATCATATCAGAGCCTCTTTTCCAATGGGGATACTTAATCAAAAGACAGATGATCCATATGGAAACACAATGTATACGTGTCTAGAAGAATATTGCAGTGGCTGAGTCTGTGCAGGAAATAGTATTAAAAACCTGATTTTTTTTTTTTTTATTATTATTAATGATTGTTTTACAACATCAGATTGATTATGGGCTAAATAAATAACAGATTAAAAGATTTTAGGCAATATTAGGGTAAACATGAATGATTTTATTACCTAAGATAGTTGATCTATCCCTAAGTAGCGAGTAACAAGATGAAGGGAAAATTTCAGAATGAAATTATGTGTATTTAGAAGAAATATGGTAATGCATCATGTGCTTTTGTACTCAGCCTTAGTAACTGTGTGTTGGTTTTTTTTACTAAAATGTTTCCGTTGAAATTGCTGAATCTTGGATAATTTGAATGGCCATTCATTGTATTAAATATGATGTGTGGATATCTGGAACTTACAGTTTGTACTGGGATTTATAAGGTTGCTGTTGTTTGTTCAGCTGGGAAATATGTTCTTTGTAGATGTAATCATACTCAGCTTTTCCTTTGAGCCTGTTGAATACAAGTTGGTGTCCAGCATGGTGTTGGTAGAGGTGGTTGTTGCAATGTAGCTTAAACAGGTCTAATTTGTGGCTATTCATTCCTAGTTTCCATAGTATGCCAGTTTAGGATGCAGATCCAGGAAAGCAAAATGGGAGGAGGAAGGGAAAGGATTAGTTTTTGGGTGTCTTCTCCTGCCTGTACTGGCCTCTTGCCTGGCCACGTGAGCATCTGTGCCAGCACAAAGGAGGGGCAGTACTGTTTGGCCAGGAGTGGGCTGGGATCTGGGCAGCCCATGCTCGTGTTGACCTAACCACCCGTCATTGATGGAACACCAGGTTCTGGTTTCGAAGCGTTGTGCAGGCTCAGTGCTGCAATGACGTGATTTTGGAGCTTTTGATTGGTGCGAAGTATGAGAAGAACAAATCTGTGCAAGTTAGAGATGAACAGAAATCAAAGTAAAATATTGTGATTTTTTTTTTTTTTAATTTTTTTTTTTTTCCCCTTAGAACTAAGTGCTTTCCAATTTAATTTTAGGTAAGCTTGTTCTGTGCCTTCTATCGTGTGAACTGTTAAAGGCAGACACCAGTGGAAATCTCATGTAATGAAGGCAATGGAGGAGTAGATTTTGGAACAGTGTGCATGAATTTGAACAATTTGAAGACAGCGAACCCTTGCGATTCGACTTGTTGGCTTTGCTCTGAAATGTCTATGAAGGTGTAAGATTATTAGTAGCTCTAAATAAAGCCACGTGGAGAAAGGGGTAGATGATGTCACTGACATCAGTTAGATCCCTTGAGCTTTAATCCTCTGAGATGTAAGCTGACAATTTAGTATTTCTTTAGGTCTCTTGGACAACTCGACGTTGTCTTGATGTGAGAGGTTGTCAGACCAATGCTGAATGTGCTGGAGTAGCTGTGCTCTGCCACTGAGGTGCACAGACATGAGAGAGGAGCTGCTGTGCAGGACCTAAGCTAATAAACTGTAGCAGACCTCCTTTCTCTTTTTCTTTTCTTTTTCTCAGGTTGGTTCTGTGCCAGCTCTGCTGGTGACAGGGAGAAGGAAGCTGGTGGCAGATAGATAGATAGTAGGAAAGGGCCAAGAAGAGAAAGTGATAGGTATGGGAGAAGACCCAAGAAGGCAGAGGTAAAGATGTGAAGAGAAGGACTTGATGGAAGGAGCACTCAACTGAGAATTCCAAACCACCACTTTAGATTTTATGATGCTGGTAATATTGTGAGGAAAACTTACAGTTGGCCTATTGTTCCACCAGATTTAAAGACATTTATGTTCTTTAAGTAACTTTTCTGGTGGCCATGGAAGGTGTTTCTGTTTAACTGTCTCTTGGACATATCATTCCAGTTAAAAGATCATTTGCATAATGAAATCTTTTGAGCATTTTCAAGTGTACAGTATGTATAAAGAGATGGTTAGTTTGGGCACGAGATTATGGAAGTTAAGCTTTCAGTTAAAGCTCTAGTTAGGATTTTGTTTCAGTTCTTAAATCTTCCTCTATCAAATTTTATTGGAAAAAACCTTACTGACTCTTTACATATTGTAAGCTCCAAAGTGGTGTAATTTATTAGAATCAGGGCAGAACCAACACCTGCAGTTCAAGGGATGTGGATTTGATCGTGGGTGATGAAAACACCCCTCGACACTGCCTTGTCTGCTTGGTGGTCACTTCCGAACGCGGTCCTTTCTGTCATTCCATTGTTCTGGGCTCTGGACACTACCAGTTGGTAGCTGTCATCTTCCCTTTGCCCATGTGAAATACTCGGGCCTTTCAGAGCAGACTTGTGAAGGATAACTTTTGTATGCTGTTTATCAAGTTTTAATATGTGTATTGAAACACCATGCAAACGGCTGAGCTGTAGGGAATCACAACCACATCCCCAAGGGGGGAAAAAAGGGTTATAACTATAAGTGACTGTCTTCTGAGAGGAACAGAACAATCAAAAGAGACTTTAGAGCCATGAGATGGCTGGTGAAGGAATCTGGGGCACAAGTTTTCTTTTCTTCTTGCAGTTGCAGGCAGCGTGACTGGGACGACCAGATGAATGCAGTCTAAACCACGTGGCTGCATAGCTGCTGTCACCGGAACAATCCTCTTTGGCTGGGGTTTGTGCAGTGGGGTGACCTAGACAGCATCGGGCTGGCTGACATCACATCAGAGACACCTCTCCAAACGTGGGGAGAGTCTTTGCACAAGAGGTTGTGGGGCTGACTGACAGGGCTTTCTGAAGGGGGAGGGTCGTGTATCCGGGCTTACTAGATAAGCTACTGCACTCTGGGCCCTAACACTTCTGGGGCAGCGTGCTAGCATTTTTGAGAGCCATAAGGCCTTCCACCTCTCAGGGGCAAAAACCCGTGTGCTTAACTCCCTCTCTGAGATGCTTACACACCAACGCGTGCAGTGTGTGGTGTCAGCAGGAGGAGCTGGAGAGCTGCCTTTGGTCACATGGATGGTAACTTTCTGACACAGGTGGTGGAAGAGCCAAAGAGGAGAGGTTTGCTGCTGGGCCCTTTATTAATGAACAAAGAAGTTCTGGTTGAGGATGTGAAGGTTGGGGGCACTCGTGGCAGTAGTGATCACGACATGGTAGAGTTTAGTATCACACGAGGAAGAAGCAGGATGATAAGCAGGATTGCAACCCTGGACTTCAGGAGGGCTAACTCTGTCCTCTTCAAAGACCTA
>WTSP01009734.1:53916-74853 GCA_025331215.1 Actenoides lindsayi | reverse complement strand
TTTTTATTGACTTTTTCTTACAAGAAGAATCGACGTGGTGAAGATACTTGGTATCGACGGGTATAATTATTGATACTATCTATGAAAGCCAGGGAAGTTGTGTAAGTCCATCTTAATCGACTGAGCTATCTTTACAACTTGAAGGATTGTTGCTTTCAAAATCTTAATTATTTTGTCAAGTTTGGTTTTTACTGCGCCAGATGACTTTCCTGTTTCCTCCTGAGAGAGCTTTTCCCATATAACGAAATCTCTACTGTCAAGGCCTTAGACCATATACCCATACAGAACACCAGAACCACCACTTTTGATACTTCTATGACTGGAATAGAGACTTGTCCTTTGTCATTTAGAAATGTTCCAGAAATTTGCCTGTAATTTTTAGACTTCTGTCATAGACAAGACTTTCCTGGCTCTGTGAATTGCTTTCGCGCTCGTTTCTGTGTTTCTGCATATTTCCAAGAACAATTTACTTAACATATAACTCTGTGTTCCAGTTACGACTTACTTAATATTTAAGAATCGTATCCCTTTTCCCAAATCGTTTATTTCAGCACGACTCTGATGGTATGCCCACAGAGACAGATACATTCCTGCCCTGTTATGTGGTACATGTGCACGTGCAGCCCAACATGCATCAGAAATCTATCCATATTGCTTTGTAAAATGATCTTCAACAGGCTCTTCACTCACACTCTACAGTTTAAAGCTCGTGCTTCCCAGGATTTTATCTCCAATTTTAGCCGCATTTTTGAACGCCTTTCATATACATGTTTATATTTACGTGTGTCTCAGGAATTCCTAAACTTCACTTGGTTATGGAGTGAAGATGGCAAAGCTGTAGCACTTGCATTTTCCCTGATTGCTTCCAAATTAACTTTCTGTTCCTATTCTTAGTCTTTTCAGGTGCCTTAATATCATTCAATAGTATTTGCGACTTCACAAAGTCAGCAGCAGCAGCAGCAAATTTCAGTAATAAGAGCATTAACCCTCTGGTTCAGGTTATTAATGAGGATGGCGAATAAGAACAGGCACAAGATCCTGCACGACCCCGTTATTGATAGCATCAATATATTTATTTCGTACTTGGAAACTACTCTGCTTTTTTTATGACGTACTCTATCTCCTCTATTAGACCGCTGTTCTTCTGTTGCGCGGCAAGCAATCCGGTTTGGTGCTGCGTACTTTGATTTGTGCTAACAGCCCTGTACACTCATCTCACTAATACCCCCTACACTTATTTATGTCATCAATCAAGACACCCTGCGTTCTCGCGTCCTGGCTTTTCAGCAGCATATATTCGCGTTGCGCTGTTTCCATACCACGAGTGGAGGCGGTTAACTTCGGGTTGATTTTATTCATGCTGCGTTGTTTCTCTCTCTACGAGGGGAGATTAATTTGGGGTTGATTTTACTGCTGGTTCGGCAAAAATTGTATTTTCTGCCACGTACCACAAACATCTTCTTTCATGACGTATCCATTATGACCAATGTTAAAGACACTTTGCTATGAAGTGCATCTCATTTTTTTCGATGACACTTCAGTTCAATTTTATTACTTGCAGCATGCTCTGTAACACTGAACCACTTCAAAGTATCTAGTGAGTTGTCCAACAGCCAGTCTAATATCCACAGAGACAGCCAAAGATTCTTCTCTTTGCATCTCATGTTGCACCTTCTGCTTATGTCAGATCTCCATGTGATTCTTGAAAGTTAAATATGCTTGATTTTCATCATTAGCACGGGAGTAAACTGAAGGTCAAAGATATTAGTGCGTGTGCCAAGAATCCTGTAGTGGGATAGTAGTAAATCTGGTGAAATAACTCAGAAATCCTCCCAGATACATGCTCTGCCTCCTGAGCATGAAATCTCTTATGTGCTCTGTCTGTTCTGATGTTACTCCAGCTATTGATATTCATTCAACTAAACCTCTTGTCTGTATTTGACACATTTAAGCATGCCGTACTAATATAGTCTAATTACTCGTTGAGATTAGATGGTTTTCATTATACAAGTGTTTCTTTTGTGCTTTTATTATACAGACTTGCTCAGTAACAGAAAGTTCTTCGTATGTACTGATGGAGGCTGTGATTTACAAATAGGTACAGCAATAGCCGTGTGGTTTATACTGCAGCACTGATGTCAGCAAAAGGGAAGAAAGGCCAAAGAAGTCCATCTGCTTTTGTCATTCTGCATGGCTGGTTTCAGCCATTGTCCAAAAGAAGTTTATTGTCCTTCTCTGTATTAATAATACTTTTGAGTTGCTGGGCTCAGCTCATCAAAAAAGGCTCAGAAATGGGTAAAAATAGTGCTGCTGGACAGTAGAGATGTTAAGGAAATGCTTCCAGGAGTGGCTAGCAAGCCATGACTGAGCATGATGTGCAATGGCCTCTTCCCACAGCTCTACCAAGAGCTGTGCTTGTCGCAGGAGGCTCTGCCAGGTACCCAGTGGGTGTTTTGGTGTCAGCATGTGTCTGCTCTTGGGGTCTGATCTGCAATTCTCTGCCAGGTATCAGCAACAGAATTCTGTCTTACTGGAACAAAAGGCTCCGATTAGCTATTCCCTTGAAAGGTGACATGCTGCTAGCTATTTACTTGAAGAGTGCTGGAACATTTGGAGCTGACTCTGAGGAAATACTGCCCTTTTAAAGCACTGAAGAGTCTAACTGTCACCCCCTGCAAAATCTGAATGCCCCGTGCAGGCTGAGAGGCCACCTTGGCATGAGCACAGGACAGGTTTAACTGTCCATGATAGAAAACAGAGTTAAATATTTTGCTGCAACTCTTTGTGTGAAAAAAAATTTAATGGTAACCAACTGAAAATGTGTTTAAGTAACACCATTAGACTCATAACTGCTACATCTGGCTTAAAATCTACCAATAACAATCTACATTTCAAATTACAAGGTTTTATCCTATTTACAGTGTTAAATGTTTACAGACTCCAGTATTAGTTTTAGTAAGGAACCAGATGGCATTTTTCATAATGAGTCTGAAACATCTGAACTATCTCTGCTTATCAGAGATTTAAAAAAACATAGCCCTTTATATCAGGCTCTCTAAAAATCAATACCCTACGTCTAAGAAAACTTCAGCTCACATGCCACCAAAACTCCATGGAAGTATTATGCCTAACATTGACTGAATATTCCCTTGCCTCATTAGAGCGTATTAATGTTAAAAGTGATCAGTTTAGCTTCCATATACTGAATATTCATTAATTGGTTCTAATCCACGTGGGAAATACAGAAATCAGTATGACAACTGAGCGATCTAATGGAAATTTCGTCTTCTAACATGTATAAAATCAGAATAGCTAATAAGAGTTGTATAAAAGAATATGACACTGTGCTTGCAGATGAAGAGGACTCAGACATCTCTAACATTGTATGGCCCAATAGGAGAGATTTTCTCCCTTATTACTCCTCTGCAACCAATACCATACTCAGTTAATTGCCCATCATTTCCATGTCACAAAAAAAAAGGAAATTAACCGGTACCTTTTCTTTACAATCTTGAATCCTGACCTTTTGGAAACAAAACCAAGATACAACTTTCCAAACCCAAAACCTGGCTGATTTCAAAACATCCTTGTTTCTGAAGCAGCTCAGAGGAAAAGATCAAAAAATGCCATGTGCCACTTTAAAGGCTGGTTGGAAGGGCAGCCATTCCTCCCTCTGCAGGGGAACCACTAAGCTTTTTGTTCCTTTCAGGATCCAGGCTTCGTTTTCCTGAGTTGTGCGAATATTTTGTGAAGCGATTACCGAGGGAGGTTCTCTCCCAGTTCCTTCTCCTAGTGTTGTTATCTTGATTCAATGTGAGCTGTAGGTTCAGTTTCGAGGCTGAGCGGGATCAGCGAACATCAGCCTTCTGAGCGGGGCTTTAGAAACATCCCACAAACTGAGTGACAGATGGGAGAACAGTTCTTGGCAGCACTGGCTTTCTAATCAGTGCAAGAAGAACCCAGCATCATGCCTCCATCCCAAGCAGCTGTACTTTAATTTACAATGGAAAAAATCCAATCAGATCTCTCTATTCCCTCTCTTCACTTAATCCTTTCTCATTTTATTTTTTTTTATGTGAACATATTCTTTATTTGGTTTAATATTTTAAAGTAAGTTTCTTAAGTAAGAATTTTCCTGTGATGTGATTACTTAGAAATAAAGCACTACTAAGAACTTTCTTTAAATGTGATGGGATTATTTAGGGAACAAACTGTTGTCACGTTCCATCATCAAGATTCGTGATTCCAGGGGCAGGCCAAACTGCTCCAGCTGTAAAGTCACAAGTGTTCCAGGGAAGGCTCAAATTGAGGGCAACAAGCAAGAAATCGATGTCTCGGGGTACTCAGAATGTAAAACTATCTACTCTCTAGGCAGGAAGCATCAAGCTTCCCAATTTCCCAGTTCAGATATAAATTACTAATGGACATATAAAGAGAATCAGAAGGCTTAGGTCTGTGGTAAGTAGATGTGCTGAAGATTCCTTTCCCCACTTCTGGCAACCCCCAGAAGTCCCATTATCTTAATTTGATTTCTTTCAGGCATACTGTACAGCCAGGTAAGGCAGTTACGCTCACAGCGTCACCAAGCATCCCAGAAGGAGGAGATAAAGCCCCAGAGAAATGGGCCTTACCATTTTCAGATGTTAACCTTGTACACTGCTGTGTTCTTCAAGATGGAAGACTGGTTTATGGGCTCCCCATGGCGACCAGCCAATACTCTATATAGTTGTGCTTTTGGAAAAGAACCATGAGAGCTGCCTTTAGTTCCTGCGGCAAAATGTCGAGGTGTTATGTGTGAAGTGCCAACCAGAACACCATTTTTCTTAGGTTATTACATTGCAGAATAAGGACTTGTGTGTCTTTATCAGTTACTACATTACAAGTGGATTTGCAAAAGGCCAGATTCGGAATAAGTGCACATTAGAAAAAGCAACAATTTTACACCTCAACAGTCTCAGGAAGCTTTGTTAGTTCCATTCCTAAATCTTTATCTGTTCTTCTCTACGTCAGATAAATTGCTAACAGGAATGGCCAAGAAGCAGATCTGTATTTTTTTCCCCGGAGAAATGTGTTTCCTAACAGGGAACATCATAAAAACTGCAGGGAAACATGTTCTAAGTAGGTGGAAGTGAAGACAACTCATATTCTGACATAAACAGAATTTTCCTGTATCAGAACCCATTAGGAAATTCTTTTGTCTAACGTTAATTCCATTTCATAAAGCGAAGGTTCGTGTCAACAACATTGCCTTTGTTGTTAAAACATAACTAAAAGTAATGTATTTGCAAAGCACATTCTGGCTATGCAGTACAAAACCCATGTTGTTATTTAGTGCCCCATAAAACTCTTCCAGCTATGAGAAATAAGGACTAATACTGCATTATAATTTTTTTTCAGACACTTGATGAACTTTCAAACAGTGTCAGTGGGCTTTTTATCTTAAAGTTGATTTAAGAAATAAGCATCCTGTGGCAATGATCTACCTGCAAGAGAGAGTGATTTTTTCCTTTGTTTCCTGCTGAAACTTGGTATTTTGCATTATTTGAAACTTCTCAACAGAAGTCAGTGGGAACATCTCACCAGTTTGGGGTGTGTGATGACTCTTTAGCTTCACAGGGAGAGAAACAAAGTTAAATAATAAAGAAAATAAACAGCATGGCAGTCTGTTTTAGCTCTGTCTCTTATATGGTCTAGACATAAAAATGTACAGAGCATGAATCTAAGATGATTCATGAATGATGGGAGAGAATTTTCCTGAGAGCTTCTGAACACAGCACATTATCCCATTATCATGACGCTGACCGCTCATCACTGGTGGGGAAAACAGAGAAGTGTATCTGTTTTATCTGGGAGAATAAAATACACAGCTTATGTCAGTTCTGACCAATCTTTTAGGAGATACCACTGCACCACTCGTTCAGCACGGCATGGTAGTTGCAGCACATCCTGTAGGTAAGATGCTATAACTGTCTGTCAGGTGAAAAGGGCATTGCCAGAGACACTGTCATCTCATGAGCCTGACTCAGACAAGCATTTTGTATTGCCCTCCAAAGAAGCTAAAAGTAACCAGCATTATACAGGATCGGGCACGGCAATGGCCTCAAGAACATACAACATAATAAAGGGCAGCAGCTGAGTATAAATAAGTGAAATTCATATTTGACAAGCAGCAGATTTACATAGAACTGTGAATCCCGCTGACTTCTGGCTGACAATTACTAACTGTTATCTCTGGCCCTCTGTGCCAGAGAGATCTGTCACAAAGCCTGATAAGGCAGTAGGAAGGCTAAGGGAAATAGTGGTGCTGAATCCACAAATTCTACTATGGACCACAGATAACTATACTCAAAAGCTCAGAACAGAGGAATAATCTAAACCAGGCATTACCCACGGTATAGTAATTCTAATTTTGCACAGCAGTAACCATGCTTTAAACTCCATGGGAAGCCTCACTGACCTCTAAAACGAGCAGCATGTTTTCGTGGGCTGTATTGGACCTGCTTCAAGACCAATGTGTGGTCTTTCTAAAAAGTCACCCAGGAGAAGTGCAACTGAAACTGTCACACAGCAAGACAGTCTATATATGTGCCATATGTACCAAATGCTACGTTGGAATTTCAAAACTGCAAGCGAGCTGACATCTTAAAGATTAAAAAAAAAAAAAGTAAACCCCTGAGCACTGGTCAAAATGATTAATCATACCCACATCACTGGAAAGACTTTTTCAGATAAGCAGAAGAATGTTAATTTCTTGAAGGCAGTAAGCAAATGAACAAGGCCAGAATGCAGTAAAAGATCCTAAGTTCAGACAGAAGTATCTGAAACAAGTCTTGAAGCTTCATCTGCAGCAAATATCAATTAAAGTATCCATCCTTCCCCTTTCCCCCCTTGACTGGTACATTGTCATGTGCACATTCTGACAGAGCTGACAATACTGACACACACAGAAGGCCATTTTTAGAAGCAGAAAGTCCATGCAGCAGAGTATGGGATCTTCAGTTGAGAGAAGCCTCAAAAAGTACTGAAGAAGAGGAATTATTGAATAAGATTCTTGGAAGAGACTGAGGGCAAATAACTAACGGTATTGTTTGGAGCAGGCTGAGGGAGGTGATTCTGCCACTCTGCTTCACTCTGGTGAGATCACATCTGGAGTACTGTGTCAGCACAAGAAGGACATGAACCTGTTGGAGTCGGTCCAGAGGAAGGCCACAGAAATGACCAGAGGGCTGGAACACCTCTCCTGTGAAGAAAGTCTGAGAGCTGGGGTTGTTCAGCCTGGAGAAAAGAAGGCTCCAGTGAGACTTTGTTGAGGTCTTTTGATAGTTAAAGGGGGCCTGTAAGAAAGATTGAGACAGCGTTTTTAGTAGGGCCCATAGCGACAGGACAAGGGGTAGTGGTTTTAAACTAGAAGAGAGTAGATTGAGACTAGACATAAGGAAGATATTTTTTACCATGAGGATGATGAAACACTGGAACAGGTTGTCCAGAGAGATGGTAAATGCCCCATCCCTGGAAACATATCAGGTCAGGTTGGGTGGGGCTCTGAACAACCTGACCTAGTTGAGCTTACTCGTTGCTCGTGTTACCAACTAGAAGATAATTCATTGCTTTATTATAGTTACACCTTTTTCGTTAAACAAGTCCTTCATTATGGCTGATCTCAGGTAAATCAGACAGGTATAAGGTGTAGATTTTTGCAAGTATCGATGAAAAAGCAAAAGTTACAAGGAATAGGGGAAATTGCTTAATCCCACATAAAAATATCACGTAAGAAGCCCTTCATGAGGGATGCTTGCAAAAGCATGAAACCATTATTTTTTCAGCAATGGTTTCCTGGTGATTTTAAGGTTTCTATCAGCCTCTTCATAGGCCATATATTAAGTCTTAGGTGGCAAGAGCTACTGGAATAGAGTCTTTCCTTAGGCTTTCTTACATAATTAATCTATCTGAGAAGTTATGTATATAACCAGTAGTTCAGTAGCCCGTGAAGAAGAATACATGGTTGTTTCTCTAGGCATTTTTCCATCTTTCATTACCCTGTTCCTTTTTAATTTTATAGCAGGTGTTCACTTGTGAATAAATGCTTTGGAATCAATTTCTCAGTTCTTTGTAATGTTATTCTAGTTAGGAAACATTTGTGGCAAGGAAAGAGAAGGAGTAGCAGAGAATAACTTTAGATTAAATATCAGACAATGACATAAAAAGAAATCATGCTGAAGTCAAACTGGAGTAAATCTCTAGGAAATCTAATAACTACTCTGAAGTTATTACCTGTTAGAAGAGGAAAGTATGTAAGGCAGTAAATGTGTATTTACAAGCATCTATCATTCTAAAGAACTTGAAGGGTACACTATATATTAAAAGTCAGAACAAGAAAAAAAAGAAAAACAGAAGTCTGAAGTCAGCCTTACAGAAATATTATTTACTAAGCACAACACCCAGAACTTCAGAAATAACTCAGATAAGCTTTCCAGTATAATCTTAAACTCAGCATTGTAAATACATGCACCCAGGTATCAGCTATATTTCTCAAATCTATAAACTTCCATAGGAGTTTGATCCATACCCTGAGCCATCCTCAATGAATAAGACCCATGGTGAATTCTCCTTTCTGTCTCTTTTGTTAAGTGTGTGGCATCACTGTTTTTCTTAGAAACTGGGCAGTAATTAAGGATTGCATATAAATCCAAACCAACATCACTGCCATCTTTACAAAATCATCTCTGCCAACCAATACCATGGAACTCATAATTAGTAGATCCTTTATATACATGTTGGTGCAAAGCCTATCTCAAAAAATAACTACAGGTATAAAATAACATATATGATAGTTTTATCTTATTAGACAACTTAAAAAAATACGATTAATTTTTAAAACAGTAATACAGGTGCCTCTGGCTTCAAGGTTATTGACAAATTATCTTTATGTCAGCTGGTATCCAGAAAATACAGGGGCTTTAGTTTGTAAATCCCTCAGTAGCTGTCAAAAAGCAGTTGTTGTTGAAGCAGACTGTCATACCTCACGATTAAGATAAGAAAAAAACCAAACAGCAGTTTACCTGAAGAACTTCCACCATCTGATGCTAGCAGAATGTACTGCTGATGCATATTTTGTTTTCCTGCCCAATGCCCATGAATGTCATTATTCAGCATTTTCATGATGCTGTAATTGATACATTTGCTAAAGTAAAGGGGGAGCACTCTTGAGAAGCAATTGGCCCACGTTTGCTGAGGCAATGCAGCTTGGTTTTGCAAAGGTCCTTGGTGAATGTGGCAAACAGGAATAGAAGAATCTCTGGAAGAAGGGATCCTTTATTACTTCACAGAATTTGTAAATGGTACCTTATAGCAACATCCTAGTGAGTGCTCTGATGGAGTTTCCCCAGGGGCTGATGTTGCATTAGGTTGCTTAATGAATGTAAAACTTTTCCTCTCTATCAAGAGGGAAAATCTCTTCAATTCATCCATCTGTAAACAGCAGCACATCTGTGCTACAGCTGTTTATTGCATCACAATATAGGTTGAAATGTAGTGTCAAACATGATGAGAGAAGTAGTTTCAAGTGAAATGAGAAAGAAGAGGAAATACTACTTAATTAGAATTAACTTTCCTGTTTTCCCAAGACATAGGTCTGGTTTGTACTATTGATGAAAATGCAGCCAAAGCATTTCTCTGATCACAGGGGTTGGGCCTCTGCTGATTAGGTGATATTGTCACTGACCACACCTTGCTCATCTAGTAAAATGCTCCCTGAGAAAAAACATTTACCTCCTCTGGATTTTTCTGTCAGCTGTTGAAAACACTCTGCTCTGCTCTTCAGGTCTATAACTACTTTTTCTACTTGGAATATAGTCAGATAATCCCATGTAAAACTCTAAGCAGGCTGAAGATTGATTAAGACCTTACACTCTTTGAAAATAACTTCACTTACAATGAAGCAGCCTGTGCAATTTAAAAGGCAAGAACTGCCACATGTGGTTATGCTTCTTTTTGGGTAAGCAATAGAAACTTTATCAAGATCTCTGTTGTGCTCTCCTCTTGCTCTTTTGTCTCTGCTGAATTCCTACTCGCTCACCTGCTCACCCCTCTGATGTTTACTTTTAGGGATAACTAAAATTTTCTATTGTGTAGCTTTTGGAAGTCTTTTGTAAACATATCAAACTTAAGAGGGGAAAGTAATACAGAGTTTTGGCACTAGTTAGTTAGGCCACAAAGACTGTCCCTCAAAGCCCATGCATTGCAGTATTTTATTCTGGCATGTGAGCACTGATGGATGGCACTGCCAGGAGGGGATATGATTCATATCCCCATAAGAACAGCTAATTGACATCATTCTACAGTTAAGATCTTCATTTGCAAAGGCCAAGATTTATCCCTCAAATGTGTCCCACGTTCTCCAACCAAAACTGTTTGAACTCTGTCTCCGTTTGCCCAGCACCGTCTGCAGGACTTTACAGTTGTTACCACATCAGCTGCAGAGGACTGCACCAGAAGTGGGAAAGCACCAGAAGTGGGAAAAGGGAGAGGTATTGCTTCTGCTAATGTTGGGTAATAAATTGCAGAGCAGAAAACAACCTTCACAGGTCCTCTAATTCATTCACTGAAGGAATAATCAGCGTGCCTGTATCATTCTTCTTAAGTGCTTTTCTAAACTGTTCTTGATAGTATCTGATAAGGAAGACTCCATGATCTCTCCAGACCATTTATTGCAGGTCTTGCTTTCCTTGGAGTTAGAAAAAATTATATCTACCTTGAAACACTTGCTGCCGTTTAAGCTCATTACTTGGCGTGGCAAGCAGATTACTCTTTTCCTCTGCAGCGATGCTTGACAGTAATATCTTCACTTGTTCTTTTCTCTTCTAGACTGTCTCAGGACTAGCACTTTACATGAGGTCTGATTTTCTAGATCTTTGATCATTCTTATCACTGTCTCCTTGACAGGAATACAAGGGTGCCTGTCTGTAGTCATTAACTTCCTCTTTCTCACAATCCCGAATTTATGCAAAGCATTTGCACTGTACTCCCTTTCCCAATTTACCTGTAGTTCTTCCCAGGATTTGGTGTCACTTAGAAGTTCATTAAGCAACCTATGATAGCATCATTTATGAAATAATTAAAGACTAGCAAATCCGGGAAAGGCCTCCAAAGAATTCCACTCAATGTGCTCTTTTAAAATAAAAGTATGCACTCATAACTACAGTCTTACTGTGGTATAAAATTAATACAAATGCTTTTTTTTCAGAGCAAGTCAACATTTAGAGGATCTAATTAGACTACAAATACGACTAAAAGATAATTGTTCTAGAAACTGGAGGTTAGGAGGTAAGGAAGGTAAACAAGATAGTAGAAAAAAGGCAGACTAACACAGAATGTACACAGGAAAATGAAATTCTGTGATAATAAACTTGGAGCTAGTTCTGTAACAGTGTTTGACAAGTGCCCTCACTTTCATTTAAAACTTTTTAAAAAATCAGCTTGAGCAAACCCCCAAATTTGTTCCATCAATGTTACCCCATTACAATTAGATGAGGAAGCTTCCAGATTCCAGCTTTGCTGTTAATTTTTGCTTGGCCCTGAGTTGATAGAAATAGATATAAATAAAATATATAATATTTATATATGAAGTTTATTAATATATATAAGATATATAAATAAATAGTAGATAGAAATAAATCATTATATGCAGATCAATTTCCTCTCTTTCCCAAGAAACAGTTTCTAATTTCAAATAATACTCTGCATCATTATATTTCATGTATGCATATAACAACAACTCCTTAAAACAGCTGTTTTTCTTTGTCTGTAAAAGATTTGTCACTCCTCTGCTGCGATATACAATGAGGAGGGATGGAAAGTATTCCCAGGTGACAGAAGAAGTTCATGAAGAAATTCAGCACCTTACATTGCTAAATTATATTAAGGGTGGAAAATAACACGTAGGTCTTTTATCTGAAACACTTCATTATGGGTTTATACCCAGTATCTCCTAATATTAGATTAGCACTTATTTTGTACAGGACTTTGTCACAACTTATCTTACGGCTCTGGACTTCAAGCATCTTCAATGAACAGAAAAGGCAAGTACCCAGAACTACTTGCATAAGGGGATTATTTTCAACCGCTGTTGAAAATAATTTGTAAAATGTTTAGCATTAGTTGTTGTTTGTATGTAAAAATTATCAGAATAAGATATGGAGTTGAGAAGGCCCCAGGGAGACCTTATAGTGGCCTTCCAGTACTTAAAGTGGACCTACAGGAAAGATGAGGGGGGACTGTTTATCAGGGAGGGTAATGAGAGGTTGAGGAATAACGATTTTACACTGAAAGAGGGTAGATTTAGAATAGATATTAGGAAGAAATTCTTTACTGTGAGGGTGGTGAAACATTGGCACAGGTTGCCCAGGGAAGCTGTGGATGCTCCATCACTGATGGTGTTCAAGACCAGGCTTGACAGGGCTCTGAGCAACCTGGTCTAGTGGGAGGTGTCCTTGCCTGTGGCAGGGGGGTTGGAACCAGATGATCTTTAAGGTCCCTTCCAACCCAAACCATTCTGTAATTCTATGACTCTACAATCTGATTGTCATAGCATGAAGGAGATACTAGACAGACATAATTATGTACTATAATTAGAGATGTCTTGGGTATTTCTTGGAGACAATGACAGGAATGTCAAGAGATACCATTCCTCCTTCAATTAACTGGAAGAGAAATTCCTGTCAATTTATTTCTCACCCATGCTCCACCAATTTGCAGACTGGAATCCCTACTTTTCTGAATAATTATATCCCATACTTAAAACTGCATTGATAGTAGACTCTATAATTATACAGGGCTATGTATAAATTTTGGTACACAGAGAAAATGTTTTCAGATGAGACACTTAGATCTTCCTTTACCTCTGCATTCATTTTGTGGTTACTTTCAAAGTCACCCCTCAGTGCATAGCTCTGAAGCAGAAAAGTTTATTTCTGATTTGGGGTGGATGTTGGCACAAGAAAATAAAAGGTATCACCTCTCACCCCCCTGATAGCACTGAGTAAACGGCTTTGCATGTTGCTGCTTGGTTTGGGAATATGAAAACCTTGATATAGAAGGAGTCCTACCCACAGAAGCTGAGAAAGAGCAACTTCGTGCGCAACCCAAGTTGCTCCAAATAGTGGAGACAGAAATAAGATTTTGAGCCTGTTTCTATAAAATGGTGAGTGTTCACAACAAGTAATGAACTTTATTTCATCTAAATTGTCACTTCCTTAACTGTGAGATGAGCAGCACACACTCCGTGTCGTTCTGCAAAGAATTCTATACAGTTGTGGTCTTTGGAAGTTACCTTGGCAGATAGCTAGTGGGTGATTCAAGCATATGCTTGTACAATTCCTGTGGTTTTAAGGGATTCTCCAGAATTAGACTGGTTCCTTATTTGGATTGTTATGGTAGATTGTTATGGTTAGGATTCTAATCACCCATTAGGTAATGAAGGGACTTAAATCTTTAGTACTTCATATTTACTCTACAGAGTAGTTGGAAATTTAGCATCTTCACAATCTCTTCATGATGTTCAAAAAAAAAAGTGTTTGGGTTTTTTTTCCTACTGGTCACATAGCTGTCGTAGAACCTTAACAAACCTCAACTTCATTTTGGTTTACAGCTTTGCTGAGACTTTCTTAGCCGAAAATAAAATAAAACCTATAAATAAATCTTTTATTGTCAAGTACTATAAATATGATTAAAAATATACTTCAAATAGAAAAGAAAATAGGTTGGATTAAATACAGGGTGTAGAACCATTTCCCTGGAAAAGGCATTTTCACATAGTTGTTCTTCTGAACAGAAGGGCATTTAAAAATGCCCATTTACAATACATCTGTAATTAAAATTAGCCCATCATCATCATCTTGAAAAGTCAGTGTACACACTGGCTTTCTTTAACATGTTCTCTCTCACATGACACTTAAGTTAGGATAGAATCATACAGGGTTTCTAGCTTCACCACGATAATATCCTAAAGGAATGTGGAGGCTGTCTTGGTTTAGCTGACATTTTAATGCCTCTTTCTTTTTTTTGTCGTACTTGCGTCTCCTGTAACTTATTTTTCCCAAACGTATCCATGTTCTTGCGGTCTCATTGCAATACTTCCACTTGTATCGTGTAGAAGCAGAAATGTTCCATGTCAGCTTGTTAACAGCCTTCATATCTGGAGGCTGTTGTCATATACGTGTTCCTAAAATATTCACGCCTTTGTTGCTTAGCTAAGGATAGCAAAGTAGCTAGTATGTTTTTGGGGTTTTTTTTCCCTTCAAAGAAAACTGACTTAATTAACAAGTGAAGAGCAGGGTTGAAGCCAAAATATGATTTAAATGTCCCAATTCCATCCTTTCCTCTTTTCGTATTAAGACTGTAAAATATACAGAGCTCCTTGGGGCAAGAGCCATGTCTCTGTTTATCCTGGAAAATGCTTAGCACAGAAGGCACTTTCAAGAAACCATCCAAGTTACAATTCTTCTCAAGCATTTCCTTCATTGTGTTTATACTGACATTTTAAGACTCTTTAATTCTATCGCTTGTGGAGATTTCCAGTAACTCACATTGCAGAGAAACAGATGTACACAAATGCAGGGAGAGCCTGGCACAGAGAGGCACTTGAAGCTATGCAAAAAAAAAGAAAAAGCCTTGAATTTTCAGAAGCCTGACTTTTCCCAGTATGGGTCAGACAACCATACAATGTTAATGTAGAAACAGCTTTAGGCATTAGGACACTGAAAACACATGCTTAGGATGGCAAATAACAAGGCTGTAAAATCAGTCCCGGGTCCTAGGGGATGCTGAGAGGGGGCACTGCTGTGTAGCAGGAGTTTGCCTTAAGCTGTTGTGATCAAAAGCCGTGCTCAGTCGATCCTGGGTAAGGTCTTTCTCTGCCCGAGTCCTCAGAGCAGCAAAAATCTACTTTTGCACATACTGCTGGGATGTGCTGTCCTCAGTTTGCATAAGAAACAAACGTTATAGACCTGCATATTCACAGTTTCCCTTGACAGCCATCTTGCATAAACTTTTGGAACACGGTGAATTTCTTGAGAACCTCTTGTCTTCTGGAGATGGAATGATTCATCTCCTAACTCTGGCATATCTGTCTTTAATGACCTCGGTTGATTTTTTCCCTATCAATTTTATTCACATTAACAGTTGTTATCTCTGCTCATCCACAAAAAAAAAAATAAAATAAAAAATAAGGTGGCACTCAACAGTCTTGAGAAAACCTTTTGGTGAGTACCTTGAACGGTCCAAGATTACAAAGACAAAAAGAATTGGGAAAACATCCAAACCTTTTCGGTGCTTATCTTGCATAAATCACTCAGTTTCTGTAACGCTGAATTCAAATTGCTTTTGGTACTTTGAGCTGCACTGGGATGTCTAGAGATAGAGATGATAAAGCATCAAGCGGGGAACGATAGGTCCTGGAAACTCTACAGCTGTTGGTTTTTAAAAGAGATGATAAAACTTCTTGCTTTTATGGTGCCCACCTGTTGCTGTTGCTTCTTATTCTTCAGGAAGCTTTTGCCAAGTATGGTGTCAGGTTTAGAAGGCCAGCAGAGGAAGAAGCTTTTTGCGCGCACGTGTCTTTCCACACACTTTATCTGCTTTCAAAGGTAACAAGACTCACATTACAGGAATTTCTAAGAAGCCTTAAAATTAACTGTCAAATGCGTGAGTTATTTCTGTATCTGGTTACAATGCTCGCAGGAAGGGTTTACAAGTTTCTCAGACTCGACCCGTCCCATCAACGCCAGTTGCTGCCTGCTGGTCACAGCTACAAAAACATGGGATGGAAACTACTGAATCTGCTTCCTTAAACCTGTGGTGGCACAGAGTGGTTATATCATTCGGGCAGAAGAAAAGAAGAATCTAGTGGCATTTGATTTGGGTTTTATCATTTTGAAGCAAATAAAAGGAAGAAGAGATCAAAACGAGTCTGGAGGTACACTTTGTGACAAACAAACAAGCCTAAGCAATAATACTAATTCGGGGGCCTGCTTTTAAGGCTTGTGTTGTTCACATCTGAAGTGGACACTTGGTACATGCGTAGGGTTTTTGCCTGTAGCAACTGATTTTTGCAATTTTTTGCTTGAAATGGTTCCTATGAACAGAAGGTAGCAATAAAATTTGAGAGGTATTTTAAGCAAAAAGGTTCAAGTGCTGCAACAGTACATCCACAGTGCCTAGGAAAATGAATCATCTTCTCTTTTATTCCCCATGACAATGTTGTTTCTTCTTGGTCAGCATATGGACATCTCCTACTTCCTAGCTCTATAAGTATCTTAAAAAGCAGAGACTTTAACTTCAATTCAATATGAACTTTTTCAGTATAGTATTTGGTTTATGTGCAAGGTTTTGGTAGCAGGGGGGATTCAGGAGTAGCTTCTGTGTTGCTCCTGTGTTGGACAGAGACAGTTCCCCCATTTAGTCCCCAAAGCTGAGCCCATCAGTGGTGCTGGTGGCACCTCTGTGGTCTTACTTAAGAAAGGGTAAAAAATGCTGTATAGCAACTGTGAGAGAAAGGAGTGAGAAAAATGTGAAAGAAACAGCTCTGTGGACACCGAGGTCTTAATTGTGACCTGTGAGCTTTTTTTTTGTCTCGTTTTCTTCCCCTCTCCCGTTAAGGTGGGGTGAGAGAGTGGCTTGGTGAGTGTCTGGCATCCAGCCAAGGTTAACCCACCCCAAAGACAGGACGTTTAACTCGTTTTTCCCAAATTACAATTTGGTGCTGTAAAAACTGGTACTACATTACTGTTTAGGCCAATTCATCCCTCGTCTGCCTCCCATTTATTACCACAGAATTTATTACCATAACTTATTTATTATTGCTTATGTTTATTTAGTCTAAATAGATTACTCCCAGACCATGGACTTGTTCCATCCATCCCATGCCTTTTCTGCTACAGCCTCAGAGAAGACAGAGAATGACTTTTAAAGCAGCACATTACACTGTCCACCAAATTAATACTTCTCACTGTAACAGTGCATAGATAGCAACAGCCCTTGCACTGCTGTTTCCTTTGACTCAAACTCCATTTTATCCACCCTCCTGATGAAAAAGATCTTCAAAATGGTGTCTAGACTCAGCCATGAGAGAGAGATTAACAGTGTGTCTGAGAGGAACAGTTTCTACTTAACAAGAGTCTCCTCTGCCAATGACTTGTTCTCGGTAGGCTGCTGCAAAAAATCAAGGAAGGAATTGCAAAACCTGTGCATTTAGGAAATCACCTTTTCTTTTGAGCTCAAAGATAAGGTGCTGCAAAGACCAACACAAGTGTTGGCACATCTCACATTCCTGTCAGAAGCCTTGCAACTGTCTTTAAGACAGACTCTGCAAGAAAGTGATCAAATAAGCATCCTAGTTCTCTTTTTAAGATCCAGAATAATTACCTAGTTCAAAAAAGAATGGAAAAAAATGCTATCTTATTTTTCAAAAGCAATATAATTGTAAACTACTAGTGTAATTTTTGAGTATTGTTATAGACAGTACTGGGTCTTGGAGAAGGAAATGGTGAAAAAACGATTTGTTTGATTTGACAAGACACTGAAGGAAATTTAAATCAGCATTTAATTTAATTCAGCACTTGAAGCTCATTGTTTATAAGGAAAGAGTAACTAGTAAGGTGGATACAGCAAATGACACCCAGTCCAAATATCTTAAGGGAAAAACCCCAACAACCATGGTATCTGTGAGGTTCTAACACAAGTGGAAAGCTGCTTTCCTTGCACAAATTAAACTTGATAGGGTTTTTCCCCCACCTATGCTTCATACCCCATTTAGTCGCTGGATAACCATCTTGTTTCCCATTTCTTTATTTTTGTGTTTTGCATGAAGCATCCTTAAAATCCGCTACTACTGAACAAGCTCTTTGTTTTTTCCTCAATATAGTAGTTGCCTTTGTCCTATCTCCTTAATTTCTGTTTTAATTAATCAGTTCTGAGCACTCACATTCTTTCCAGAGCCATGCGTTTGACATTCCAGGCTTTGGCAGCTCACTGTAACCACACTCATGTTTATTGTTGCTGACTATAGGAAAAAGGGATTGATAACCATGGGTTCAAGCTAGCAAGGGGAAGGAGACCCAAGCCACGAACTGGGACACAGCATGGAAGAGAGCTGACCTCTCCCACTGACAGTCTGCAACACTGAAAAAAGGATTTTCGACAATTATACTTTTTTTTTTTTTCTGCTAGAAAGAATGCTAAATATAAGTAGGGAGTGATGAGGATAGCCCCTCACAGAAGGGTGTGATGCCTTCCTATCATTTGTGTATTTAGGAGATACCTGTTGTTTCAGCATTCACTCTAGCAACTTAAAAAATCACAGCTTTTATGTAAAACTGTTTTTCAAGTGCAACCTCACTCGTTCCATGTTTCTCCAAATTGTCCAATGCTTCTCTACCAATAGTGCAGAAGGTCTTCTTCATATTGCCACCATTTTTGTACAAAACCCAAAGTACAATTCAAAGAAACTAGCTAATTCCCAAAGTTAAGTACTTTTTGAAAGCCAAATATACCCTTCAGAGATGGATCCACAACAGGGCTTTAGAAGTTAAATCTTGACTAGTTACCACAAGGAGAACAATTTAACGTCTCTTCCGAACATAAACATTAGCAAGGTCCTTACTGAAGGGCAAATAGATAAGGTTCTTTTTGCAGCCTGCCAGTGCTTTCTGAAAACAGAAGTGCATGACACATTCTGTAGTGTGTTTCAGTTACTACTGCAGCAGAGTGACCACGTGAGCAGCAACTCTGTAGAAAACAACCTAAGAACGACCCTGGTTCAGAAGTGGGATACGGACAAGCAACACCCTACTGCTGCAAAGACCAGTCACCGTACTAGGGAGTATATACAGAAGGTTTATGTCACATGTATGAAGTTGTGATTTGAATGCTCTCTGCCCTTGTAAAGCTGGACATCTTGACAATTCAGTGCCTACATGTTACCGTTCCTTCAGTCAACGTGGCTTCTCGTGCCAGGCAAGTGTCAGTATATTCCTACTCTTCTTCTGATAGGCTTTAAGCCACTTTCTGCCGAACTTCCCAAATGATTTGGTGAAGCTGCTGACTTTGCTAAAAAAACAAAATGTAGTCAGATTCTGGGAATGCCCAGGAGAGGATAAATCTATTACCAATAGGCTGTATGCAATTAAAATTCTTTGATGTATCTCTGCACTTTTGACCGAACAGCTGAGGGTTTCATGAGAGTGTCATTAGTACTGAAAAGGACTGACCACCTCGACCCCGTCTGCCACCCGAGGCCATTGATCGTTTCAGTATCGGCAAGCCTGTCCATCGGTGTGAGATACTCGTGGTCTGTCAGCTACCATAGTCACGAACAAAACTACTGGAATAGTGAGGAAAGAAACCCAAAACTACATTTCCTGCGAAGCTGGCCAGCTCAATCTTTTCGTACTCCCCCGAGGTTTTGCA
The DNA here is from genome assembly GCA_025331215.1 of Actenoides lindsayi. Classification (NCBI taxonomy): domain Eukaryota; kingdom Metazoa; phylum Chordata; class Aves; order Coraciiformes; family Alcedinidae; genus Actenoides; species Actenoides lindsayi. Next base: position 55,392 of record WTSP01009734.1, on the reverse strand, counting down.
GGTCAGTCTTAGCAGGCAGCTGTAGTGGGCATCTGCTATAGACCTCATTTATAGACCTTCTCAGGGTGAGACCCGTGTTCTCGGCTCGCTCCCTGCAATGCCTGTGCACCAATTCATGCTGCATAGGGAATAAACAAGAGGAGCTGGAAATCTGTGTTCGGGCAAGGGGTTATGGTCCGGTGGTGATTACAGGGACAAGGTGGGACGGGTCACATGGCTGGAATGTGGTCATGGATGGCTATGTCCTTTTTAGGAAAGACGGGCAGACAAGGCAAGGTGGTGGAGTTGCTCTTTACGTGAGGGAGCAACTGGAACGTATTGAGTTCTGTCCAGGAGAGGACAAGGGGCGAGTTGAGAGTTTGTGGGTAAGAATTAGGCAGCAAGCTAGCACGTGTGATACTGGTGTGGGTGTCTCATGGTTCTCATGGGGGATTTTATCTACCCAGATATTTGCTGGAAGGGCTACATGGCCATCCATTCTTAGTCCAGGAGGTTCCTCCAGCACATCAGTGATAACTTCTTGATGCAAACGGTGAATGAGCCAACAAGGAGAGGAGCACTTCTGGATCTTATACTCAGTAACAAGTAGGATCTGGTTGAAACCATGAAGGTTGAGGGCAGCCTTGGCTGCAGCGACATGAGGTGATGCAATTCAAGATCTTGTGTGGTAGGAACAGAATACCAAGCAGGATCACAACCCTGGACTTCAGCAGGGCCAACTTTGAACTTTTCAAGAGTTTTCTAGGGGAAATCCCATGGAACAGGGTACTAGAATGTAAAGGCGCCCAAGATATATCAAAGACATCAAGATATATTATATTCAAAGGCCACTTTTTCCAGGTTTAAGACCAGAACATCACAGCAGGTAGGAAATCAAGAAAGGGAGCCAGGACACCCATGTGGTTAAACAGGGAACTGATGGGCAAACTCAAGTGAAATAAGAGAGTCTTTAGCTCATGGAAGGAGGGGGTGGTCATTTGGGATGAGTATAAGGCTGTTGTCAGAGGTTGTAGGGAGGCAACTAGGAAGGCTAGGGCCTCCTTGTAGTTAAACCTTGCAAGGGAGGTCAAGGACAAAGGAAAGGACTTCTTCAAATACATTGCAGACAAAACTAACACTAGGGGCAATGTAGGCCCACTGACGAATGAGGCAGGTGCCCTGGTGACAGAGGACACAGAGAAGGCAGACTTACTGAATGCCTTCTTTGCCTCTGTCTATACTATTGGAGACCAACCTTGGGAGCCCAGAACACTGAGGCCCAGAGGAAGTCAGGATAGAGGATGAGACTTCCTTGGTTGATGAGGACGGGGTTAGAGATCAACTGAGAAATCTGGATGTACATAAGTCCATGGGCCCCAACAGGGTGCACCCGTGAGTGCTGAGGGAGCTGGCACAAGTCCTTGCTAGGCCACTCTCCATCATCTTTAGTAAGTCATGGAGAACAGGAGAGGTGTCTGAGGACTGGAAGAAAGCAAA